>CDFE01048420.1:0-10637 GCA_000826465.1 Acanthamoeba mauritaniensis | reverse complement strand
AAATACATTAGCCCTTTTTTACACTAGTGCCTTACAATTTTTCATTGCCCCCATCTGCTTTTACCATGACCAACACCATTTTTCCCTGTTTTAYCACTCCCTGTACATATTTTGCCAAAACCACTCACACACCATGTTCACAAAAGTACTGCTTTCGCTGCACATACACATGTGTCACTTGTACAGATTTTACTTAACAAAAGGTGCCACTGTCACCTTTTTCTGGACACAGTGTTCAGCAAAGTCTCTGCCCAGAAGAGCGATGTCATCACAGTACGCCAAGAGGGTCAGCAGGGACCCAGACACAAACATGTACCCCTTGGATCTGTCCTTTTCGATCCACTGGATCATGGGATTGAGGAAAATGATAAAGAGGAGTGGGCCCTGGCAAACCCCTCACTCATATGGGATGCCATCAGTAAGAGAGCCATTTATCTTGAGCTTGACCTGGCATCCCCAGTACAGATTTTCAACAAGTCCTACAAACTGTTGGTTGACACCATAGTCCCACAGGACCTGCAGTAGTGTGGAATGTGAGACACTGTCATATGCCTTTTTCATGTCAACATAGACAACATGTAGCAGTGGAGGACGCAGCTTGGCGTAATGAAGAGCTACGAACTGCGCCCCCCACCACTTGGCAAAAACCTCTTTTAATGTGCTTGCATCAGTGCTGTACTCCCTGTCTCCTACTTTGACTTCACAGGACATGTGTGGCCTACAATCCCTGCCCATGAGCTTTGTCCAGAAAGACTTTGTGTCAGAGTAACCTGCCTTAATCAGCACACTGGTGTACCTTCCTATGTCCCACCTTTGGGCAGCATAGAAACCAGCCCTGATGGACTTGGTGACAGTCTTTTTAATGGACATTAGCTTGTGCAGTGCTGCATGGATGGACTCTTCATTGTAGACAAGTGGGATGCTCACTCCATTGGCCTCTGCCACCTTGCACACTTTGCTGCTGATGACCAGGGCCTCCCCACAGCACAAGGACACCGAGAGGGAGTTGGCAGCCTTGCACACCACCTTATTCTTTCTTTTTAGCAACCCCATTTTATTGTTGTTGCATACTTTCCCAGTACATCTTTCCTCTAGGTTCCTACAGAAGGCCATTTTGAATTCCTCCCTTTGGAGGAGAAACGTGGGATAGCTTGTGCTTATGGGTTTTGCTACTGTGATACATCTGTCACAGGCCACGCGCAACACAAGCTCCACAGGTGAGTGGTCCAACTCAATTGGGGGGTCAAGAACAGCTGCACTCATTGCCAGTCAGGTGGTGTACTTATTAGTAAGGAAGTAGTCTATTCTCAGGGTTGTGATTCACTGACTGGGATCACCCAGTGCCAGCTGAGAGATCTGCCAGAAAGTGTGCTTGCTACACCCCAGGTGTAGCTGCCAAAGCACGTCAGAGACCCTTCATGTCTCAATAATTTCCTGAATTGCCTGACCCTTATCACTAGCCCTAGTACAGCCATAATTTGTCCATATCTCACCATCTGCAGGAGTGATGTTCCAGTCCCCTGCGAGGATAAGCGGGCATCTGCCAGGATCAGCAACAAGTGGGTGAATATGCTTGTTGATGAAGTCATAATTGTGGGTTTTCTTACCAGAGGGGCCATAAACGTTGTAGATAGAGATGTTGCCTTCCAGCCTACGGACTGTGATCTGCTGCAGCCTGTAACTATGGTTACCATTAAGCTTGGTGACCTGCTGGACCTAAACATGGTGCAAAAACTGATTGTCAACAGCAACCAGAAGTCTGCCACTTGCCTTGATCTGCTGAGCACAGTACTGGAGTCTTTTCCTATGGTCTGACAGACTTGGGAAGTGCTGGAGGGATTCACTGTAAATCTTGTCTTCCACAATTGACCTAGCCCTAGTTTTGGACTTGAGGTTCCAGAAAATTGAAAAATCTTCTTTTTTGGCAATATCTAGGATCGCTCTGACATTGTCCTCTTCCCAAAGGCCGACCTCTTGGACCAACAGGAACCCCCACTCCCTTTTTTGGCGTGTATAATAAGGTCCCCTAATTGCTTCCAATTTTTTCGGATATTAAAGGACAGAAGGTGAGAAAAGCAGCTACACTCCGAGGGGCTGCATCCATGGAATTGTCAGCAAGTGCTCCTGGGACTAAGAAGATGAGAAGCACCAAAAGGGTGAGGAAAGCCCACTTGTGCTGAAGCAGCCGGTTTGCACATGTTCTGTTCCTGACCCTTCACCTGCAGGTAACATACATTGGGGCTATGAAGTGTTTATGAGGAGGGGGGAAACATTGGCCTAGTACCTGCCTCTCTGCTACATAGTCACAATAGACATTGCATGACAGCACTAACAAGCACAGGACACAAAGGAGAAGAAGTGCCCAATACCAACTAAGGGTCCTGACAATGGAGGGCTGTGCACGCCATGTGCTCTTGGATCCTGCGCTGCATGGCTGTGGCTGCCTCTCTGGCCCTGGCCTCCTGATGCTTGATATCTCTGGCCTGCTTAGCTTGTTCAATCTTTCTGGCTGCGTCTTGCGCCACTTTGCTGGCCCTGAAGTTGGCAGCATTGGCTTGAGACTTGTTGCGCCTATTGTGAGACTACAGTGGTCACAGTGGTTAGGGACAGCCAGTGAGGAAGGAGTAGGGACAGATAGGTGAAGTGGTACCTTTGAAGTAGATAGTATGGTACTTGTCAATGGCTTGAAGGGCCAACCAACCCAACAAAGCTGGGCTTGCTGCTCTTGGTCTGGTGGTTGTCCTCCTCAACTTCCCCTTCCTTGCATTCTTGCTCTTCCATCTCCAGCTCCAGCTCTTCCTCAGCCAGTTCTTTACCCTTGTCCTCCCTGCTACGTTTCCTGCTTGAGGTGCTCATGTCAGTCAATCGGGTAGCATGGTGGGGGCAGGTGTGAAAGTGAGAATGGTGAGCCAGAGCAAGCAAACCTCCAGCCTTTAATAGGGGACTGCAGGGTCTCTGCCATTACATGAACAAGCAGTTCTGACTGGGAGCTTCCTACACACAATCCAGGACAAGGGACCATACTAGGAGACAGAGCGGTCAGGCAACCTGGTGTCTGGTTGACAGGTGTGAGGTACCAGGGTGGGCCGGGACCAGGACCTGTTGGGTGCTGTAGTTGGGTTTCACTCAGTTGGGTGGTCTGCACTGCTGTGCTGATTTGGGGGGTAAGGTGTGTGGGGAGCGATTTACAAGAGATTGGACCTTTGGTAGAAATCATACTGTCAGATGGTATAGTCAATGCATGGAATGGAAGAGAAGAAGAAATCAAGTTGTAGCAATAATATCTGGATGTATGTTTATCTTTCATTAAGTGGCACCTTTTCGCCTCCTGGTTACATTTAGAGAGCCACCAGGCAGGCTCTATGTCATTGGGTACAACACCAACCCTGTCAATCACATTAAGCGCTCCTGCATCCTCTCTCCAGAACATCTTTTTCTCTCCTCAGAATAACTGCATTTTTCTTGGCTTTTCTTGCATTTTCTACACATTTTCCGAACACATTTCTCACAGAGTCATGATTGTCCAGGGAGGGTCCTCCTTCATTGGGGAGCTTGTTGGAGTTCTGGTTGCCCTTGAGAGATGCCCTCAATCCTGCAACCTGGAAATAGTGATTGATTGCACTAGTGCTGTTGCTGCCATCTTGGGATTCAAGGGATGGGGCATGGGCAGACAGATACACACAGAAGGTAGGGGAGTCATCAAATGCATTGTCCAGTTTATACAGGAATGCAGGATGAAGGGCCTTGGCGTCATGTTCATGTACATCCCCAGTCACATTCCTGATAAAAGACTAAGAGCTAGGGAAGAAGGACCAGTAGAGCTGGCCAGATGGGAAGCCAAGCTGGCAACCCTCAAAGAGATGCATGGGGACAATTGGGACATTCTGGTCAAAGGTAACAAGGCCACGGATGCCCTGGCAACCCTTGTGCGAACTGATCACACTGCAGTGTACAACTGGTGTGTGTTAACATCTCTAGACGTGGTGGCACTGCTCAGCATTGACAGTTCCCTGGTGGAAAAGGGGCTGAGGTGGCAATCATTGGAGGCAGAGGCAAACGTAAAGTTCAGCCAGCAGGCAAACTGTCCAGAGGTGAATACCTCAGGGACTCACTCACAGAACAAACTTGTCAAAAAGTGGGCCCACTCTGCCAGGTTCAAGTTGCAGACACCCAATGCCAAGAAATTGCATATTTACTGGGAAAGATGCTAACAATGCCAAAGTCTGGTACGCCAGGGACAATGAAGAAGATGCTGCCAGACCTAGGGACGGCTTGTAAAGAAGGCCATTCACAGCACCTCTAATGCCCCCTCTGCACAAGGAGCACACCATGCAACACAGACACCATGTTCGTGGTGCACAAGCTGGAAGAGGGTAAGAAGGAAATGCATGACCATGTTTCCACAGCCTGCATGGCCACACAAGATATCCAGCTTAGGAGGTATGAGGAAGTGTTACAGATCATTAGCAACAGTGTGTATGAGCCAATAATGTTGATAAAGGACCTACTGCTATGGTTCTTGACTGAATCCAACCTGACAGCCAAGGGACAATCTGAAGCCATGTGCAAGTTGGGGGAGTACAACGTTAAGATGGGGACACTTGCTTTTTGCCCTTCCTGCCGCAGGCGCTAAGAGACATGGGGATACCCTCCAAAAAGGTGAACCTGGTAGTACAGGATATACTGCTGTGCATTGTGATGGTGGCTAAAGAAATGTGGGACTGAAGAAAGACCCACTTGCAAGAAATAAGATGCAATTTTGAAAGTGGCAGGGGAATTACATAAGCCCTTTCTTCTTTTTCTAAGGATGCAGGAAAGGGGCTGTCGCTCTTGTCCTGTTCAATGGGTTTCTTTCCTGTCCGCAGCAACTACTACCACTACTACTACTGCAGTTATTCTGCAAAATCACAACACTTTTCTGTACAGATGCTTGATTGTTGTGATTAGCAACAAGAGCCACTGACTCTTTTCTACACTTGGTTTGTTTCATCAAAGTGCCAGCCACACTGTTTGTTGGAAGAATCATGCTGCTTTCTACTTGCATTTATTTTTTTCCCCAAGCTGGTGGAGGATGTTTCAGAAGACACCTACAGAGAATGTGTAATCTCTATGTGGAGACAACATGGCTGAGTGGTTATGGTAGACTAGCAATCTACTGGGGTCTCACCCCACAGGTTTAAATGCTGCCCTTGTCAATCTCTTTGCTGTGGATTCTGCTATGGCCTGCAATGGCACTGTGCCTTGTTGTTCTGTACCTCAACTGCTGGATGGCAACAACACAACTGTTTGTTGGTTTTTTCAAAACTCAGCTGCTGTAAAAGCCCAAGGAAATACATACTGGAAGAAAGGCAAGAAGAAAGTAAAGTGGGACAAGAGCTCATGTTGGGCTGGCTTACAACAGCAACCTACACCTTCAGTAGTTGCTGGGCTGGTGCTGAAGGTGTGTGTGGTGGTGGTGCTTGTGGTGCTCATAGATGGGCAACTCGGTAGTGTGCTGGACAATGTAGTAGTTTGAGTGCCGCCTCCTGTTCCTGCTGAGATAGCAGCACAGCACAATGCAGCTGCCTACGCCCACTATGGAAGCAAAGACAGCAAACACCAGCAGCCCGATCATTTGCTTCGACAGCTCTGTGGTGGTGCAGGTGTGATACACATGAGCCAGGCCCGTGTCAGCACATAAACGCCTAAGCGTGCACGGTGACAAGAAATGGGATGAATGTACGACAAGTGGAGGCATGGCACTGCAGACCAAGGACGTCGCACGAGCAGTCATACTGCGCGTGCAAGGGAGTTCACGTGTCGTTATGGATGAGTGTTACTCTTGCACTCGCTAAACAGCATCAAGAAGACGATGGCAATGGGGAAGGAGAATGGTACATTGCAGGCAAAGTTGGCGGTCACGCCGGCGACGCACAGGCAGAAGTCCGTGGCCGTGATCGAGCCGTACTTGAGGAGGCATGCCAAATTGCGGGCTGGGTCCTCCGCCGCCACTACGTCCTCGGCACCTGCGCCCAGCCACAAGGCATTAACTCTTGCCCTTGGTGGTAAAAGCTGCACACACACACCCCCCCCACGCTAAAAAGCCAAACCTGAGGTCGTGCTGCTGGGAAGAGCAGCGGCGCATAGAGACACGGTAAGAAGCAGCAGAAGGGAACTCACGGACCACCACGCCCCACGTGGCACGCTCATTTCGTCAGGAGGAGCTTTGTATGCCTGTACTTCGGTACGAAAAATGAAGGCCCCTCTGGTAAAATCCTACAAAAGATTAATCGACGACGGCAGGATTTGAACCTGCGCGGGGAGACCCCAGTAGATTTCTAGTCTACCGCCTTAACCACTCGGCCACGTCGTCTTCACAATGTCGACGAGAGGTTGTGTAAGCGTAGCTGACCTGCAGAGGTCTCGGGTATCTTTTCGAGCATCTTGGCGGGTTCGGCACAACAATTTGTTGGCCACTGCAACGCGTTTATATTACCGCACGCGAGTTTACTGTTTGACGCTCTTTGCGCAGACGGCCTGCTGGATCTTGGCCTCAAGCAAGCTGGCCAAGTGCGGAGCCACCAAGCACTCCAGATCGCGCAGGCGTGCCTCACCGGAAGTGTCCGCATGCGCAAGTCCGCGAATTGTGCGGAAGCACGCCACGGAGCCGCAAGCACAGGCGAACGGGGCGGCCATGGCCTCCTCCGTCGACAGGTAGTTGAAGGTGAGCTCCTCGTTCGCACCGATGTTCTTCAGCGCCGCCAGCGTGAAGTCGACCTCCGTGGCCGCGCCGTCGGAGTCACGGACCGTGGTGACGGAGTGTAGCCGCACGTTAGGCGAGCACGAGTGGTTGAGAAAGGCCCAGGTCCAACCCTCGCTGTTGACGTGGACGTCGGAGCCCATCTGGAGGCTGCCCCGCGAGGCGGCCTTGCCGTTCGCGATCGCGTGCGAGCGGGCGACGACGCGGTAGACCACCTCTCCGGCGTGGATGACGACGCCGGAGTGGTCACCGGAAGCAGAGGCGTAGAGTCCGAAGCCGACGTCCTGCTGCGGGTGGCGGCGCTTCTCCACGCGCGCGTGCTCCCACGCCACGCTGTCGCCCCACTCCCTCGCCACCAGACGCGACCCCTTGTGCTCCATAACTCTTTCCTGTACTGCTCTGCGCTCCGGGAGACAAGAAAAACCCAACAATAACGGAAACAACGAAAACGAAAAGGAAAACGAAAAAAACCATTTTCTGTGGCTCAAGGCGCCAGGCGGTACGCGGCGGTGTTGACGCGCTTCTGTTGGATGTGGCACTCAAGCACCCACTCCGGACGCGCGATCACGAGACCCGGATGCTCCTGCACACTCACGCCACACAAGATTAGCAACACTTTTCCTGATGACCTTGGACAGCTCGGTGGAACCTTGAGGGCGCGCTCGAAGTCCTTCCCCCAGTCGTCGGTGGTGACCACGTGCGTTACGTCTTCGTACAGGTAGGGCTGGTGTAGCAGCAGGGCGTTGGGTTGAGATATTAGCTCTTTTTGTGCTACAGAGCTGCACTCTGAACGCAGCAAAGGGTAGGCACATACTGACACTCTTCCCTTGTAAGCCACGATGTGTCGTTGCAGCAGCCTGCGCATGTCGTCGTCGAGTGACTGGCAGCAGAGAGGTAGTTAGGGATTGATGTAAACAGGGATGTTTGCTCTTCAACCTAATACGCACCTTGCCGTGAAAGAAGACGTTGACCCCATCGAGGAAGTCTGGCAAAGGGCGCACGGCAACTGGACCACCACGAAGTGAATGAAGCACACGGGCGGGTGGTGAGGCCACGCACGCAAACGGTCAAGCGGGGAGGATGTGGTCGTACACAGCTTGCCCAGCAGTTCGCTGTCCTTGGGTTTGGATGTTGTCGGCTCGGGCTTCTGCTTCTTCGCCAGCGGCTGCTGCGACGGCTTCGTCGCCTTTTTCGCCGACAACTTGTCTTCGCAGGTGAGGAGCGGCGCATCCACATCGCTCAGGGGCTCGGTACCGCTCGAGTCCTCCTCTTCCTTGCTTACTTCCCGCTTCCGCTTTCCCATCAACGATGACGACGACTTGGCTTCTGTCATTGTTGTGGCGGCGACGATGGGGAGCGTGGGCAGGAGATCCACTTCGTCCATCTCCTCCGTTCCACTGTCGTCCTCTTTCCCGGCCTGCTTGGTCGTCGACGCTTCTGGTGCGCTGGCTAGCGGAGTCGTCTTCGTCGGCTTCTTCGTGGGCTCGGCGTACTCGGGGATGGGCAGTGTGGCGTTGAGGTCGTCCCCCTCCTCTTCCATTTCCTCGGTGTCGCCCTCCTCGTCGTCTTCGACGCGGCGCACATCTCTTTTCTTGGCACTGTAGGCGTGGTCCATGGCCAGCGTGGGCAGATCGTACCCTTCGTCATCCTCTTCCTCCTGCTCGTTTTCGTTTTTGTCTTCGGGATCGTTCTTTCGCTGCTTGTTTGTTGCTGAGTCGGCTGTGCCGCTTTCGCTCTTTGCCTTGGGCGGGCCTTTCGTCTGCTTGGCTTGCTGGTATTCGAAGATGGGCAGGGTGGGCAGCAAGTCCAACTCGTCGATTTCCTCCGTACCCTCCTCTTCCTCCTCCGCATCGCCTTTGCCCGCCTTGCCTTTGCCGACGTTGGCTTTGTACGTCGGCACGTCGTCGTAGTCTCGGGCAATCGGCAACGTGGGGAGCATGTCATCATCGTCGTTGTCGCCTCCCTCGTCGCCCCCCTCGGCTTCGGTCGGCAGCGCGATAGGGAGCGTGGGTCCGAGGTCGAGCTCGTCCATTTCCTCCGTGTCGCTGCCGTCTTCCTTGGCCTCCGGCGCTGGCGGACGATTCTTCGCCTTCCTTCGGTCCAGCAGCCCTTCCTCCTCTTCCTCCTCTTCCATTGGCGCGCCGCCGCCCGTGTGGCCCTGTTTCTCGGCTTCCTCCTCGTCTTCTTCTTTCACTGACGAAATGTGGACACACATATGATTAAAAGAGTGACACAGCAATGAAACTGATCATGTATCGCACGCAGTGGACAGCATGTACCTTTCTCAAAGGTGTACTTGGTCAGAGGGAGCCGCTTCTTCTGCGCAAAGCTGTGCACGATCTGCGGAAACACACGATCAGTGATTGCGTGTTGCAACCGAAAGACAAGTTGGGCATCTATTACTTACCCACTCGGGCTTTACGATGATCCCGCCCTTACCTGCACGTGCTCGGGCACTCAGTAAGCAACAAACAAAAATGAAGACCTTCAAAAAGGAGCCAATGCGCACCCTTCACTTCGCGATACTTGGGGGTGTCCTGGAATGCGCAGATCAGATGCGTAGCGCGGTTGTCCCAGCTTTGCTGGTACTTGGCGCCCATTTTCGTGGCCTGTGGGACACGGCAAGAGTCAGAGCGTGTGCGGTTACATTCGAGCTGCAGTGGGGCAAGGTGCACCTTGTCACGAATGTCGGCTGAACCCAGCAAATTACAGAGAGAAATGTGAGGTCCGCGTGCGCCGAGTGTAGAGCGGTCAGTTGCAATGGAAACACTAAGACACAGCGGAGGGTCGAGCATACCGCGCTGAGGATTCTGGATGCCTGATATCACAAACGTAACGCCAGTCTAGACCGAAAGAGAGAGAGAGAGAGAGAGATTGGTAAGAGAACTGTGGCCACGACTGACCTCTGTGAGCGTACGAACCAAGAGTTTGTTGAGCGGCACGCTTTCGTCAGTCTTCTCTTCCTTGGTCTTCTCGTTGCTGGTGGACTTAGGAAGCGTAGGTGCGGTCTTGGTTGCTGCGCTGGTGGGCTTGCTAGACGAGGCCGACGTCGTGGCACTGGGAGTAGTAGTAGTCGCCGTAGTTGCGGTAGGCTTTGGCGGAGCACTCAAACCGACGCTCGGCTTCTACACCCGCAGCACGACCACAACCTCACAGAAGATGAGCGAGATAACCCGAGAACTGCGACGTACTCGCTGGGCCGTACCAACAGGTGAGACACATCGGTGGTGGGGTTGATGATCACGAAGGACAGACCAAGCGGACCGACATTCCAGGGCTGCGTGCAGATGATCTATGCGACACGCACGCACGCACGCACACCCCACACGAGTGAGCAACGATCCAGAGGGGCTCGCGAGAGAGAGGAATGGAGCTAACCTTCACCCGGTCCCATGTCTGCTTGGCCACATTGCGCTCGAACTTGTCCGCAAACGAATAGCCGCTGTATCTGTGGTGCACACACACGGAGAGTGTTGTCTCAAAGCCAGCCTTTGATGCTGCTGCTGGTGTGTTGGTGGGTGGCATACCGGTTTGCGCCCGACTTGCTCTCGCTCATGGTGCAGAGTGGCTTGATGGGTTGCAGGACCTGATAGTCGATCGGACGCGAGGTGCTCTTGCCCACCAGTATCTCCACGAACGCTGCCCCCGCATTGCCTGGCCTCACCGAGTTCAGAGATCAAAAGGTAGAAGAATAAATCAATCAACACGAACAAAGTGTCAGGCAAGTGTAAAATCAGATGTGGACACGGCGGAGAGTACCGATGACGATCCGTTGAATCTGAACGGGTGCGGCGAGGGCAAGCTCGAGGGCGGCCTTTTTCTCGGGGGCCTGCGTTTGCCAGTAGGTGGTCGCCGTCGGGCTCTTCACCGCTGTCGCCGGGTGCGATTCTGAGTCCTG
>CDFE01048379.1:0-10823 GCA_000826465.1 Acanthamoeba mauritaniensis | reverse complement strand
GGCGCTAGGTACCTCGATGTACTGAAGCATGCTGTTGGCGTAGAGGTAACGGGTGAGCTCCTCAACGAAGTCGAAGCGGTCGCACACGATGATGAGGGGCAGCTGGTCGGGAAGGCGGGCCTCCTGTAAATCGAAGAAGCAAGGCGTTAGCGGTCGCACAAGCAAGACAAGCCCCCAACGGGCACAAACATAGAAAAGAGGGCATTCAGTAAGGTCCTTTCTTCGCATCTACAACCAACTGATTAGGTCGATTGCATAAGAAGGTGTCCTAAGAATACCGAAATCATCCTGTGCCCCCACACGCACGAAGAGCCACAAAGAGAGCAACTTGCAGGCGCACCTTGAGGAAATCGCGGACTTTCTTGGGATCGTAGTAGTTGCTCTCTCGGCAGATGCGCTCGACGTCGCGCAGGGCGTTCATCTTGACGGCGGCCTCGATGTACTTAAAGTGCACCTCGGGGTCCTGAGAGTAGGACACGACTGCGCCGAGGTAGTGGTAGAGGCCATCGAAGCTGTTGCACGACTCGAAGAGATCGATCAAGGCCGAGGCGGTGAGCTGGTCGGAGTACTTGGTGGCAACGGCGACGACGGTCTGCAGGTTCTGTCGGGGGTTGACCCGCATCAGCTCCTTCAGGCAATCCACGCTGTCCTCAACCGAGAGCTGGCCGAAGTAGTTCACTAAGAACTCCGGGTTGATGGCATGGGTGTTGAGCATGACCCTCTTGATGTCGGCGATGTTGGTGTAGTGTTCCAGCGCCTGCAAGAAGCGGTTGGTTAGAAAGTTGTAGTGGAGTAAGAGTAAATGAGCGTAGAGTAAATGGCGAGCTTGTCTTCAGGGTTGCTTGATGTCAGCAACCCGACCAAAGGCCGGGAATATGGTCTCAAAGATTATTTTGCCATCACGAGAGTGCAAGCGTGCGAGTGCGGTGAGGGGAGGGGAGACGACGTACCCGCTGGTACAGGCCAGCCTTCTCGCAGAGCTGGGCGATGTAGGGCTTGTTGTAGTGGGTGAGCATCTCGTAGCCCATGATGGCATCAGCCACCTGAGGCGCCTGCATCAGGTTGACCTCCAGGAGACGGGTCTGAAGCGGCCCTTCCTCGGGCTTGTTTCCCTTGAGGACATCCAACAGCAGCGACGTGGTCTCCTGAACCATGTTCCGGTGCAGGAACAGATCGACGACCTGAAGAAACGCGACACGTTTAGCTCCGGTGTACACCTCCGAAAGAGAGCTCCCCGAGCGTACCTGGTTGACGTCGATCTTGGAGGCCTGAGGGCCGGAGAGCAGCTTGGCGGCGAAGTTGGCGGCGCCCTGAGGGTTGGTCTGGACGAGGCCGTTCAGGATGTACATGAAGTCCGGCGAGTAGCCGGTCTTTTCGGCGTAGAGGAGGATGCGCTCGTACTGCCCGCTGTCGGCGAGGCACTGGACCACCTTGTCCTTGGAGTCGGCCAGGTAGTAGATCGACAAGGCCAGGTTGGGGTCGTACGGGCGGACCAGGTCTCCGAGCTCCTCGCTGCAATCAAGCTTCTCCTCCTTGAGCCAGTTCTGGAGGAGCTCCTTGCGACCTTGCTGGAGCACGGGGCGCGAAAGCTCGAGTGACTCGACCTTGTTGAGCTTGCCCTTCTCGAGCAGCACGGAGAAGTACTGAAGCAGCGGCGACGGCTGGCCGGGAGCACCAGGCAATCGGGAGAACATCTGAATGGTCTGGGTGGACCGGAGCATGCCCTGGGGAGACTCGGCGCAGACCTTGGCGGCCTCCTTGTAGCGACCCTGCTGGAACAGCTGGTTGAACTGGGCAGTGACGAGCTCCTCGGCGCCGCGCAGGTTGTTCTTGGAGGCGAACTTGATGGCGAGATCGTAGTCGTTGAGCTGAGTGCAGATGTAGGGAACGATGGTGTTCTCGTCGACGGTGACGGAGAGCACCTGGCCCTTCCGGTTGACGCCGATGATGCCGCCGGTGGAGGCCTGCGGGGCGGTGACGAAGATGGTCTCGGCCGAGATGCGGTTCATGTAGAGGAGCTTGCCGGTGTTGACGTCGAAGATGTGGATGTAGCCGAACTTGGTGATCATGTACACCACGGAGTACTTGTCGCTCACCTGCATCGCCACGGGGAAGTCCTGTGCGGCCTCGGCGGGGAAGTAAATGTCCGTCTGCTTCTTCTCGAAACCGCCGCCCTCACCCGTCTGGCCCACCTCGAGGATGTACAGCTTCGACGACGCCGCGGTGCGGGAAGCGAAGCAGAAGAGGGTTGAGTTGCGCGTCGAGCCCTCCGTGCGGTAGTCGCAGAACGCAGCCGCGTGGCCCTCGAGCGCTTGGCTCACCTTGCGGTCGACGGAGTAGAGCTGCATGGCACCGGCGATGCGCTCGTCCTTCCTCGTGATACCGATCACGGCGCACCACTTCTCGGCGGCGTCGACGCGGTAGTTGATGATCTGTGTTCCTGCAAGCGACTGATGGCGCGCGAAGATCTTCTGCGGCTTGGCATTGTCTGCGCGAAGTTATGTGAGAGGGGAAACGTTTGGGAGCAAAGAGTGCGAGGTGTTGGCACGCACGAACCATTCATCGACCAGTGATAGACGGAAGAGGCAGTGACCAGGGCGAGCTTGGAGTCGGAAATCCACTTCCAGAATTCGACGGGCTCGCTCATGACGCAGTCGTTCACCTTGGCACGCTCGCCGATGTTGAAAATCTGGAGATTTTGCGTGTCTGTTTTGGAGGGCGCCTTTAACGCGTTGTCTCAAATGGGACAAGATGATCGACTTCTACAGCGTACCTTTCAATGCGAGGATGTTGTGCACGGGGTTCATGAGGGCCGAATCGGCAGCGATGGGTCGTCGCACGACATTGGAGGGGTTCTGAAGGTCAATGATGACCACATTACGCTCTTCGCCCACTTGATCGCGGACGCAGATGTACTTCTCCGACTCCATGGTCAGCGTAGCGAACCCGATGGACTGGGGATTGATACCAAAGGTGCCCAACTGTACATAGAAAACATCAAGAGCTTAGAATTGTGGATCAACAGTGGCGATCGCTCATTGTTCCTTCTAAACCATTCTAGCACTGAAGCAAAGGGGCATACCTGGGCGATCTCCTTGAACTGAATGGGAAGAGCCGACATGTTGAGCAGCGGTGTGATAGAGTCGAAAAATTAGAGAGATGAGAAAGAGATAGAGCCGTAGGTCTTCTGGCAACTGCTAGTGGGGGCGTGTTGCTAATATTCTTCTTCTTTCCTCCCCGATCTGTGCGACTTCGCTCTCTTGATGCTGCGTGTGCGGGGGGATGAACGAAAGAAACCAGCAGATCAGGCGCTGTCCGGCACAAAAAGCCACGCACGCAAGAGAAGCGCGTGAAGGTACCCCCTAATTGGTTGGCACGACGGCAGACCGCCTTCTTAAAAAGCTCGGCAGGACGAATTCCTCTCGGAGTATTCTCGACGGAGGTGGTGTGGCGGTGCCGGCGGTCACGGGCAAGGTCGCGGCGGTGGTGGGCGAAGTGCTGCATGATGGTACGGTGGTATGTAGTGGATTAAGTCGGAGGCGGAGCAGAAACGGACGGCGGCATGATGGCGGAGGTGGGGTACGGTAGGGTCGGTAGCGCTGTGATACTCGGGCCGTTAAACGCCCAGGCCGGACGACGGCTTCTTATGCCCTTCCCGGAGCACAAGCCGTGTGGTTTGCGGAGTTGCACCAAGCACCTCTTCCCCTTTCTTTCTCCTCGTCGACAAGCAGGGGAGAGCAAAGTTGGTATTTTATCTCTAGCGAGATACAATTTAAACAACTAGGGGGCGTAGTTCAATTGGTAGAGCGTCTGACTCCAGATCAGAAGGTTGCGTGTTCAAGTCACGTCGTCCTCATAAAATCTGTTTTGTTTGTGCGCACACTGCAACACATGTGGCGTGTCTTTGCCACCATGAACCAGCCTTTTCTTCAGACCGATTGCACTGACCACTCACTGCTGTTGGGCTGGCAAAGATGCCATGAAAATGAGTCAGTGACTCTTTTTGCTAAGCACAAAAATCAAGTGTATGTACAGAAAAAGGCCTCCATTTTGCTGTTTTCTGTGAGGTTGGTGTGCAGATCAAGCAAAGATTGGGCATCATTTTCAGAAAATGTACAAAAGTGGAGGATGCTATGGAAGAAGAAATGACAAAGGCAGAATCCCTTTGTCTGTACAGATTTACAATCTGATGTGCATTGGATTGCCATATATGGAAATATGTGCTTTTTTAAGGGCTTTTCTTGCATTTTCTATGGCATAGTACAATTGTGCACCAACCCCACCAACACTGCCAGAAGTCCTCTATCTTGTAATCACCAAGCCACTTGTTGACTAAGTACTCCATTATCTCCTCCTCCTTTGGGGACTGTTAAATCCTCCAGCTTACACATTGGCCTGACATATTTCTGGCTGTATGCTGCCTCCCACTCTTGTTGTACCTACAGAATAATGTCCTGGTACAGATAATATCTACACAACTGATGTTGGTCCAGCTGTAGAGTTGTCAGCAGTTGCTGCTGGACTGCACCCTCCTACTGTCATGTGCTGAAGTATTGTCTTGTCATGAGTGCTTCCCCTTGATACTGCTTGGGCTTGTAGTTGAACATGTGAAGGTACAGCGTGACCTCATCCTGAACCCAGCTCTTGAAGCCAGCCCAGCTCCCATGCTTCTGCCTTCCATTACTCCTCTGTAATTGATACATGTGCCTGGATAAGCAAACAAACTTGTGAGACTGATGCCAAATCTTGACTGTCTGAGCTCCTTTCCTGCCATTGATGACATGTCTGGAGGTTTTGTGAAGGCAAAATGGGAGGGATTCACATGAGTTGCACATTGTGAAGGTGAGCAGGTGTTGGTGAAATTGTCATGTATGTGTTTGCAACATTTTTAGTGTCAACTTGTCAATTTAAACTTGCCACATACTACACACTGATTTGCAAGTAGTCAGCTGACAGCTACAGGGTGTCCACTCCAGAGCTGTAAACCTTGCAATACACTTGCTCACAGGGATGGTTTCACCTCCCTTTTCATGTCTTCTGTCAAACTTTTTTTACATGTGAGAAAAAAGGGATGTTGGAACTGGTTGTCAGCTGGAATGGGCTGTGTTATGTGGTGTTGTCAACTCATTTGCTCATTTGATCTGTGCACTGTATCAAACAAAAATTATGAAAAAAAGGCTGTGGTTCATGGTGGCAAAGACAAAGACATGTGTTGCAGTGTGCGCACAAACAAAACAGATTTTATGAGGACGACGTGACTTGAACACGCAACCTTCTGATCTGGAGTCAGACGCTCTACCAATTGAACTACGCCCCCTAGTTGTTTTCACAATGTTCTGTGTTACAGATAGAAAAGAAGACATATATGCGTAGCGCTTATTGCCAGCACAGTATCTCCCTGGACATTGCGGCAGCGCAAATTATCATCAAGCAAAAATGGAGGAGAGAGTGCGACAGTTCAACGAAGATGCGCGCAAGAGCAACGCGCCTTCCGCGAATAAAGGCAAAGCCATTAAAGAAATCGAGCGGCTGCGTCGCTTTCTGCACACAAATCAAAACTTTCGATTCACAGAGGCCGACAAGAACAATCTGTACTCCGCTATCGAGGTTCGCCCTCCCGCGGGCCTGCACCATCCATCCATTGTCTTCCCTTGCGACCTCACACGCGGTGACACTTATTGGTGCAGGTCTATCGAAGCATGTTTAGCAGCCCCTCGTCTTGGCAAGGTGCTTATGCACTCCGGGTTGTGTGCGTCTCTCCGAGGCTTATGATGGTGGCGTGCTGCAGGGTTGGGGTCATCGAGTCCTGCGCTTCCCCTCCTCGAGGACGCACTGAAGCTGCCCTTCACCGTCTTCACCACCAAGCAAAAGCAAAAGTTTCTCAAGTGGTTCGATGAGCTCAACGCCAAGGAGGCCTCCGCCAGCGCGCGGCCGCAGCGCGAGAAGGTACCCACCGCATCTCCTTCGCGTGCGACCTGCGCTGGCCACCCTCTCACACGCTCGGCGAATGTGTCAAGGAGATGCGGTATCAAGTCGTGGACGTGGAGAAACACAACGTCTCGCTCATGGATCCCGACTCAGGCGAAGTGCAGGGTACGACACGCACCACGATCGCAATGACCTGCGCAGCCCAGGAGCCTCGTCTCACGCCACATTCTGTTGTGCCAGACCTGAGCTGGACGGGCTGTCCGCCGGAGGAGAAAAAGAAGATCGTTGCCGCGTTTGAAGAGGGCAACGACGCGTTTGTGGTGGTGCGGGGCGATACGGTGGTCCGTTGCGACTGCTGGCGCCGCACAGCAAGCTCCCCGCCGGAACGCGCTCACGTGTGCCCGCCCACCTTTGCCGTCTGTTGCAATCTGCGTTCGTGTTGGTGTTCTTGTTATGTACAGGGAGGGAGGAGCACCGACTACGATGCCCTCATGCGCAAGAGAGGTCGAGCGGAGCATGCGTTGGAGGTCAGGCGCTGTCCACTTCGTCTCGTAAAATGATGATGCGCTTCTTTGGATGCTTCTTCTTCGTCTTCGCTTCCGGCACCACGAAGATATCTTCCAAGTGGGGCGTGGGGATGATGCCTCGACTACCGCTGGGGCTCTCGGGAGGCTTGAACGCGGTGGGTTTGGCCGAAGGCCACGCCTCCTGCACGGCCCGCTGCAGCTTCTCGTCGATCCGGAGTGCGAACGCCACCGAACTCAACCCTTCCTGCACAGGGCACCCAACACGTTAAGATACACTCTGGGCGTGTCCTTATGTGGACGAAGAGGCGGCTGTACCAGCAGTGTCAGCATGATCTGACGGTCCTCACGCGTTCGTAGTATACAGCCGCTCTCATAGAACTTGCTGGGTGGTGCACATGTAAGGTGTGCGTGCGTGGGAGCACAGTACTGCCGATGGCGGGGGTCTACGCACGCAGTGAGTGCTTGGTCGCGGGCGAGGTCAGCAATGCAAGCACCAAGGTGATGCCGATTGAGAGCGAGCTTGACCCATGTCTTGGCGCGAGCGTCGTTGGAGGTCACAGCAGCTCGAATCCAAGGTATGCATGCCCCTCGGTCACCGCCCACCGTCTCCAGTTGCTCCACGTAGGGCCAAAAGGACGGTGTCTTCAGCCCCAACAGGCTCACCACCCCCGACCCTGCACGATCTGAACGTCAGAGAAGGAGGACAGCTGAAGAGGGCGGGGCCACGTACGGGCAGAGAGGCCGTGCATGAGTACGCGCGTTATGGCATCACAAAGCACCGACACGGTCTCGTCTGAATCGTCGAACGCTGTGGACTAACGAGGCTTGCATTGGTGAGGATCATCATCAACAACAACACGCACCAAGCAGCAGTCTGGAGGACGGGGTAGTACGGTGTAGGCGAACTGGGAAGATACAAGCTTGACGGCGGTGCGCAGGTAGCCCAAGAGGCTGCCGTTGATTGTTGCGGGCTCTGCCGCCATGGTGGGCGTCCTGCCGGCTGCAGAAAGATGGGGGTGGGATTGGTAAACTAGTGCCAGATGGGCCATCTCAAAAATCGAACGATTTTGCAATCCAGAGATGGAGGAAGATCGCACGGCGCAAGAACCTACCGTGCCTGCCGTCACCGTCCGCGGCGGCAGCACACCACACAAATCAAGGGGCCTCTCTTCTTTTCCGCGAGTAGTCACGGAAGCGAAATATTTTCTTGGAGACTTTTCGCCACTACCGGGAAGAAGAACCGTTACCGTTCGGGACCCGTTAGATGATAGACATCCATTCAAGATGGAGCACGTCAGTTCAGCAGGCCAGCAGTTTCGTGCATCGCGCAACACGGACGCATTTGAGCTGGCGCTCAAGGGTCTACGCGAGACTTATGCCAAAATAAAAGAAGGTATGACATGAGGGGGGGAGGAGGCAGAAGCCTAACGTCACTTCGTCTTTTTCTGCCTCCTTATGCAGACCTGCACCTCGAGCTTGCAGAGGAACGAAGGCGCGGCGATGAGCTTGCCGGAGAGGTTGAAAGGTGCTTGCCCTCCCTGGAAATGGTTCCTAGCACTTGTGCGCGTTGGCCTCACCCCACGGCCAGGCTCGAGGCGGAAAAGCGAGAGCTTGTCGGGAAGTGCGACCGGCAGCAGAGTACCTTGGAGGAGTTTCGAGAGTGGAGCGAGGCTGTGCTGCACCACACTGCCACGACCGAGGGGCGCTCACCACTCCCAGCTCCACCCGACATCTCTCGAGACTCCAAAACAGAGCGCGGTTGGCTTCGCAAGTACCTCTTCTCTCCCTCAACCCCAGCAGGTACCTGTCTCCTCAACATGATGATTCTCGTGGCGTGGACTACCGCAGGTCACCCGTATTCGAGAAAGAGGACGTGCCGCAGGCCACTCAGCGCAGTGTACCTGCTTCCCGCAGGCGACATTCTCAGTTGCTTCATACTCCAGAGGGTGCCGTGTTGGCCATGCCTCTGGCACCCTCGAGGCAAACGACCGCCACGACCCCCTACAAGTCCGAGGCCCCTGCCGAGGTACTACTCGCTCTTCTTTCGCCCGTGGTTTGGCGGTTGATTGGCTCCTGTGTGGTCTAACCAAGCGACGCACTCTCAGGTGCAAGGCAAGGCAAAGACCACGACAACAGAGCCGAGTCCTTCCCTGCGCGTCGGATCCATCCAGAGATTGCTGAAGGACATGGACGAAAAGATGGAATGGCGAGCCGATTCTCAATCCTCATTGCTTCACGACATCGGTACCACACTTGGTCTCTGCGATGTTACCTTCCTTCCCACTCCACTCCGCTCACATTGCACGCCAATAACAGGGTCGCCGCGCAGGCTGAAGACGAATACGGTCACCGATGAAGAGACAACTGAGCACGACGACGAGGGAGAGGCGGAGCGACCTAGGAGAGGGAGCGCACGCAAATTCAGCGAGGAGCCACCTACGCCATCTAAGGCGATCAAGGAGGATGACCATCTACTGTCGCCTACGAACTTCCTCAAACAATTCGTGCCCACCACGCCGAAGCCCTCTCTGCTCGAGGCCCCAACCGGCGTCGGTGGCAAGGCCGGCGACGAAGAAGAGGAAGAGGACTCCATGGAGAGCGTCTACTCCATGTTCCTGGGCGACGACAAGAGGAGCCCGACGAGCGAACAAAAGGTGATAGCGCCCGTGGAGGTCGAGGTGGAGAGCAGCTCCGGCGAGCACCTGTACAGTGACGAGGCCAGCGAGGAGCGGGGGAAGAAGGGATCGTCGGACACGTCGGAGGTGGAGATCATCGATGTGGACGCCCTGCCTGCGAGAAAGGGCGCTGGCAAGCGGAAGAAGGCCTCGCAGACGAGGAGGGAGCCGGGGAATAAGGCCGATGCCACGGCCGGCTTCAGGGGACGGAAGCGGCAGCGGACCACCATTGCCGACATTCAGCAGGAGCTGGAGGAGAGGGAAAACAATGCCGCTGTTGCCGCCAGCGCTTCAAGGTTCCGGTCGCGCCAGAGGGCAGTCGACCGGAGGAAGAGCGCCAGCGCCGCCAAGCCGGAGGTGCGACCGCACTTTGACGCAGACGTCGATGACGACGACGAGTATTCGACCGTCTTCGTGGGCGGCAGCAGCGAGGAGGAGCGAGAGGCCGAGCGGGCGCGCAAGACTGACCGACGGCGGAAGGAGGCCGACGAGCTGCGAGCCTTCCGCAACTTGCTCAAGGAGGGCGCTATCGACCCTCCGCAGGATGAAGAGGGCGAGGCCACCAGCAACGAGTTGCAGCCGCGGCCAGGCAAGCTATCCAGGGGTGAAGGGGAGACGCCGGGACGACCAACGCCGCTCCTGCGGCTGCCCTACGCTATGGCTCCGGACGCGCTACGCGCCGGGGGAGAGCGGAAGGAGCGGAACACCGAGTACGCTCGCGTGGAGGTGGTGCGCAAGAAGGACGAGCGTGCCGTGCTCCCAGGCCACGAGTGCGAAGAGTGTGCCAAGGTACGCTCCTCCGCACCCGCGTCTGCACCAACGCACACACGCGTGTGCCTGACGTGCGATGGCGCTTTGTCTTTGTCCTTGGTTGGTTCGGTTACTTCGTTCGACACAACAGTTCTACGACGCCATCCGAGAGGGCGGGCTCGATTTCGACCGGAGGCTGTTCGTCAACAACTGTTCGCGTCATCGCAGTGCCTACGCCGCCCCGGACACCCCGCCCCACTTCTGGGACCTCTCCTTCCCCGAGACCCAGCCCGGCACCCCGCCCCGCGACGACAGCCTGCGACCCTGACCACCACACCGCCGCCTTTCTCAAGAAGGAGCAGAACAAGAACAAGAAGGTGTACCACTTGTCGACAGAAAGGGTCGATTTGGAGGGAAAGCCGAGAGGTTTGGTGGCCACGAACTCGCGAGTTGTGGGCGAGGCCAAGACTAGTGACATCATCATCAACAACAGAAGGCGAGCACGACACGCGGGAGGGATGAAGGGGCGACCGGCGTTCGAGCGCCGCACAATCTTTGCGAAATCGCGGGCGTCAGATTCGCAGAGCAATCACCCCTTCCTCGGCGCTGGCCCGGAGCAGCACCAGGGATCAGCGGGCGCGAAAGATGACGCTGGCGGCAGCTACGGCTGCGTGGCGGCACGCTCGGCGCTCATCCTGCCCTTCACGTGGGAGGACGACACCGTGTCGGCCGTGAACTGGACCGAGAAGCTGCTCCGGCGCTGCATCCGGGACAAGCGGACCGGGCGCAGGGTGCCCCTGTGGGAGCTCAACCAGTCCCTGCCCCTCGAGACCGCCGAGCTGTCGGCCCACTTCCGCCAGATCGTGGGCTGGAACGAGGAGGTGCGCCGCACCGTCCACGTCGAGGCCCGCCGCCGCCTCGACCTCCCCGAGGCCTCGCCCGC
>CDFE01048263.1:0-10078 GCA_000826465.1 Acanthamoeba mauritaniensis | reverse complement strand
AAGGTGCGCACGGAGGCGAAGACCTTCATGTTTTGGCTCACGCGCGGCTCGAACACGTCCTCGAACATCTCCGCGTCGCGCATGGAGAGCCACGCGGCGTTGGCCTGCAGCGCCGGCACCACCATCAGACGCGCTGCAATCGCAGCTCGCGATGGCGTCTCGCTGGCCTGCGGTTCGCCGCCCTTGGCCGCAGCCGCGTCGCCGCCATCTTCGTCGGCGCTGATGTCCGAGGCCGATGCGCTGAGGCTGCTGGCGCTGCTGCCTGTGAGCACGAGCGCCCGGCGCCCGGCGGTGGGCGGGGCCTCCAGCGGTAGCGGCCCGAGGAGGTGGGCCAGGCCCGGGCCGCGGGCGGCGTGCACGTGGTCCACCAGCTTGGCCGACACAAGGGCACGGCTCGAGTGGTGCACCGCGCCGTAGCTCCACACGCTCGTCTGCCCAAACGCCAGCAGCGACTCTGTGCGTTAGACCAAGTTAGCAACTTTCTCGTGCGCGCGCGCGTGTGTGTGCGTGTGTGTGCGTGTGTGCGCGCGTGAGTGCGTGTGCGTGTGTGGTCGTGTGTGTGTGGTCGTGTGTGCGGTGCTGCGTACTGAGGTCCAGGAAGGAGAGGACCTCGCACACGAGCTCGGGCGGCATGCGTGCGAAGTGGGCGCTCTCTTGCTGGGCGGAGGGTACCCTGTCCTCCAGCTTTCGGGTCACGTCAGCCCACGTCCCTATGTAGCGCGACAGCGTGGCCAGGCGCTGCTGGTCGCTCGCGGGCACCGAAGGCTCCTTCATCATCATCTTCTTCTTCTTCTTCTTCTTCTTTGTACTCTTCTCGTCGGTGCCTGGGGTGGACTGCAGCAGCTGCGCCAGCTCCTGTTTGAGGAGGGCGACCGCGGACAGCTGGCACACCACCTCCACCTCCGCGCCCGGGTCCAATTCGGGCCGAGGCCACCCGAGGGCTTCGTCCTTGGGCGGTCCCCCCACCACCTTGCTCTCCTTGCCTCCCATCTTCTTGATTTATTTATTTATTTTATTTATTATATATTGCAACAGTTTTTCTGGATTTATTACTTAGTTGTTGATTGGCTGATTTATAGCTACAAGGCAACGAGTGGGACCCCAGCAACACGGCTTCCTGGAGACCACCTTTAGTCCAATGGGCAAGCTCACCCAGCCGCCAGCTTCAAGCAGTCGCCCACCACGGTGGTGATCACACCTTCCCTGTTCCCCCAAACAAACACATCACATCATCACATCATGGCCGCCACCGCCCTGGTTCGTCTTCTTCCGCTGCTGCTGCTGCCCTTCCTCCTGGTGGCGGTCACGCCAGCCTCGGGCCTGCTGGGGCTCGACTGCGTGCTGACGGTGGCCTCGACCTGCACCACGACGCAGCTGATCACGCTCTCCTCGGCCAGCGTCATCGGCGACCTCACCGCCCAGTTCGACGCCCAGCTCGGGGTCGGCTACAACTGGCAGAACGCGTTCGTCTACCTGCCGCTGCCGCTCTCGGCCACCCTGACCTACGTCATCTACAACCCGAACTACGACGCGTCCAAGTACGCCGTCATCAAGTCGATCCAGGACGACATCATGGCCAAGCTGTGCCACGGCGGTCTGCTCGGGGTGAAGATCGACGTCAGCATTGGCGCCGTCTGCGCCTCGCCCTCGCCCATCCCCTCCCCCTCCCTGAGCCCAACGCCTTCGCTCGTACCGTCGCTTTTGCCGTCGCCTTCACTCTCTCCCGTCGACGCCACCCAGCCCGTCGGCCTCGGCGGTTCCTTCGAGCTCAGCCTCTGGGCAGCCCTCGCCGGCGGCTTCGGCCATCCCCTCTTCCTCTCCTTCGGCCATCTCCTCTTCTTCCCCCTCGCCTTCGACATCTCCCTCCTCGCCGGCTTCGTCCAGCCCGTCTCCCTCCTCCTCGTCCATATTACCCACTACTCCTCCGGCCTCGTCTCCCTCGGCTTCGCTTGCTCCTTCTTCCCCGCCTTCGCCGGCGGCCAGCACTGCTTCGCCGTCGCCAGTCGCTTCGCCGGCCTTCTCTCCGCCCTCCGCTTCCGCATCTCCGTCCTCGGCGGCGCCGGCGCAGTCCCCATCGATCACGCCGGCGGTGGCCGCATCCGAAAAGGAGCACAAGATGGCGGTGGGCCTGGGCGTGGCTGGAGGCGTGGCCGCGGCTGCTGCCGGCCTGGCGGGCCAACGTGACGCCCGCAGCCGCCAGGCCCGCCAGGCCGGCAGGAGCCGGCGGTCGATCCCTACTTCGTCGAGGACGACCAGCCAGGGACGACCCGCCAGAACGACATGTTCGAGGCCCCCAGCGACCACAACCAGCTCTACGACGACCACGTGGTGTGAGCCTCTTCGAGCAAACAATGTTTTAATTTTTGTACAAAAGAGTCGTTGTGTGGCGGGTAGCCGTGCTTTAGCCGTAGTCGGCGAGGACCTCGGACGACACGCTGGAGGCCAGCAGGCGCAGGGTGTCTGAGGTGGTCGGGGTGGAGCTCCAGAGCGTCTGTTTCCGCACCCGGTGAGCCGACCCGGACCCAGCCTCGTCGTTCTCGGAGCCCTCCTCGTCGGTCTCCCAGTACTCATCGTCCTTGCCCTGCAACAAAAAAAGAAAAACGTCAGCACACGAGCGAAAGCGACAGCTAAAAGAACGAAGGGTACGCACCCCGTTGTCGGTATCGGAGCTGCTGGAGCTGCTCTCGTGCGAGGCCTTCCCGTTGAAGAGCTGGCTGCCCTTCTTGGCCTTGCCTTTGTCCTGGCCGTCGGCCTTCTCCTTCCGCTGCTTCTTCTGCTTGGCGGCCGCTGCGGCCTGCTGGCGCATGGACTCCTTGAAGCTCTTCTGCTCGGCATCCTCCAGGTCCTGGAGGATGATCTCCTTCTCGCGCTCCCACAGCCGACCGCCCTCCTCGACCTCGACCTCGCTCTGTTCGCTCTCGAGCGCGACTTCTAGCTCGGCCTCGGCCTCGCTTTCGCTTTCGCTTTCACTGTCGCTCTTGCTCTCGCTGCCCGAGACCTTGACGTCGTCGCTTTCGTTTTTCTCCTCTTCCTTCTCTTTCTCCTCCTCCTCCTCCAGATCATCGTCCTCCTCTCCGATCTCGCTGTCACCGTCGTCGCCGTGGGCGTCCTTGCCCTTATCCGACGTCTCCTTCTCCCACTCCTCCTCCTGCTCATCTTCGCCCTCGCCGAATCCGTCGTCGCTGTCCTCCGACGCGTCGCTGATGGGCTCCACCTTCTTGAGCGTGGGCGTGCGGCCTTTGGATACCAGCTGGCCGTTCGACCGTATCGTCTTCCGCGTGTTCCACGGGTTCTTCCTGACAACCTCTCTTTCCTCCTCCTCCTCCTCGCTGTCATCCGCTCGAAGTGGCAGAGCGGCGACGCCGATGAGTCCCGCGGCATTTAGGTGCACCGGCACGGCCGCGCAGTCCCTCACGGCGACCTCATCTTCGGCATCGACGTCATCGTCTTCGTCGGTATCCTCCTCACTGGCGTCAGACTCACTCGAGAGGCTTTCCTCGTCCTCCTCCTCTTCCACGTCCGTCGGTGGTTGGGCGAAGCCATTGCTGTGAGTCTTCACCGGAGAGCCGACGACCTTGGAGAAGGTCGACGAGAGGCCGCCGCCAAACCAGGGCGGGGTCACCTGCTGGTCGAAGCCGTTGCCCTGCGGCGGTTCGGCGTAGCCGACGTTGCTGACCATGGGCGCCATATGGGGCAGGTAGCCCGCCGGCACGAATTGCATCTGCGAGTCGGGCATGCCGCCCATGGGGTACATGGGCTGCACGCCGCCCGGCGCGAACATGCCGCCCGTGTTCATCATGAGCGGCGGGCCGCCGACCCCGTTGAAGCCGTGAATGCCGGAGCCGCTCGGGCCAGTCGCCTGGAAGGGATTGGGCAAACCGTCCAGGATTTCGATCTGCCGAACCACTGAGCACACCCTCTTAAGGTACTGCTTGGGCTTGGCGGTTTTGCTCTTGTCCTTGGTCGATTTTCTGTAGCCATCGCATTAGGCCATGGCACGAGCGAGGTCTGGTGGGGTACGAGCTGGTGCGCGTACCTGATAAAGAGCGCCTTGAGGGCGGGCATGCGGGAGAAGACGGCCAGGAGCTTGGCGCCCTTGTCCTCAATGTCGTTGTGCTGCAGATCGAGGTAGGTGAGGCATGGGAGGTTGAAGAACACTTCCTCTTCGAGGCTCTTGAGGTGGTTGTGGCTGGCGATGAGGAACGCGAGCTTGGAGAAGGGCTGCAGCCGGCGCAGGGACGAGAGGTTGAAGTAGTTGAGATCGAGCTCCTGGACCCGGAGCACTTGGCCTCGCTCCTGCTCGTCGACCCCCATCTTCTCGAACAGGAGGTCCATGCGGAAGTTCTCGATGTTGATGTAGGGATCCCTCTCCACGGCAGTGCACTATTGGCAATAGTACGCGTCAGACGAAAAATGAAGCACTAGGGGCACCGCTGTCTGGGGAGTGGTGACCGAACCCGCTCGTCGATAGAAATTTCGTGTCCGTTGAGGAGCTTGAGGGGCGCGCCCAAGGCCTTCATGCTGGGCAGCTTGAAGATGAGGTTGACTCGCAGGAGCGGCTCGTTGTTGGGAAAGCACGGGTTGCCGCTGCAGGAGAAGTACTCCAGCGCGGGCAGGGACGACGCGATAGTGATCAACGCGCCAAAGTCGCAGATGTTGTTGTCGCTCACATCGAGCGCCGTCAGGTGCTCCAGATCGGTGACATGCGAGTCTGAAAGCGAGAAGCACGTCAGACATTAACACCCACCGTGGGTACTGTTGGTGGAGGTCAATGGTACGTACCGAGGAGATTGGCCGCGTCCAACGAGTTGCCCCGGAGGCTGAGCTTCTCGAGCCCCGAGAACTTGGAGAGGTCGACGTTGGTGAGCCCGCAGAGGGACAGGTCGAGCTCCTTGACCTCATAGAACGGCACGTCGTCGGGGGTCTTGCGGAGAATGAGCACGTGGAAGAACTTCTCGCGTGCGGTCATGCCCTTGGGTGCCTTCCAGACGCTGCAGATCTCGTCGATGGTGATCGGCATGTTGTCGACCATGGCGAGGCGGAATCGCGACTCGTGCAGCTGCGGCAGCTGGGCAATGAACTTGGTGCGATAGTCCTTGGCCACGGTGCACTTGTTGCCGCGCAGGCCGATGGCCACGAGGGAGGCGATGCTGTTCACGATGCTCACGAAGTCTTCGAGCTTCTCGAAGCAGTTGTCCCTCAGGTCGAGCACGCGCAGGTGGTTGAGCTCCATGAGTCCCGCGATGTCGCTCGGCGTGCGCACGTCGTTCTTCCGCATCAGCAGCATTTCGAGGTTGGTGAACTTGGTCACGTCGAATGAGGCCAACGCGCACTCGTGCAGGTCCAGTGTCTTAAGCTGGCTCGCGGGCACGTTGGTGGGAATGCGCTGGAAGATGATGGCCTCCATCCGGAAGCGCGAAAGCTGCTCGGGAGCGGGCGCGGTCGACTTGCGGAGGGTGAAGCCCTTCTTGGGTGCGGCGCACTTCTTCCAGGCCTCGATCCGTTCGGAGATGGAGATCTGGATGTCGATCACCTGCAGCCGACAGCTGACCTCCTTCATATTGCCCATCAGCGAAATGAGCCGCTTGCGGTCCTCGGGGAAGTTCTTCACGATCGGGTTGCCGCGGATCGACAGACACTCCAGCGTCTTGAGCGTATCCAGGAACGCTGCCAACTGACGGGGGCAAAAGTGCGAGTGAGGGTCAGTCTTAGTGGGGAGCTTCACCCAAAGGAACCGCAGAGGAAACGGCGTACGCTCTTCAGAGAGCCCGAGAGCTGGTTGAACGACACGTCCAGCACCTTGAGCTTCTTAAGACTCTGAAGCCCGATCGTGGTGAGATCAGTGAGCTTGTTGCGCGCCAGGTTGATCTCTTCCAGGTTCTCGAACGGGCTGCACGCATGAGTTCGGTCAGCGGCAGAGTACGGGACGCCGATGCTGGTGATGGTTTTCAAGGGGCGCACCTGAAATTCGCCATTTGAATGCCCATGTTGTGCAGGCGGAGCAGACTGGTCACCTTTGTGGGGTCATACTGCTTGCCCACGGCAACGGCCTCCGGGTGGTACTTCCTGTTGGTAGGCTGGGTGGAGTTGATGTTGACGGCTAGGAGGAAGCGATAGTGCTCGGCCTTCTCGGACTTGACGCCCTTCATCGATCGGAAGGTCTCGACTCGCTCGGACGGTGTGATGGGCACCTCGTCGACGGCAAACAGGTCCGGATTGTTGAGGAGGAGCTCCTTGAGCACGTACGCGCGGTACTTTTTGTTGTCGGCCTGTCGTGGGTGGCCCTCCATGGTTACGCACAGGTTGGCCTTCTCCAGGGTGGTGACATTCCTCAGCTTCGACAGAACGGCCTTCCACTTCAGCTTGGGGTTATCCGACAGGTTGAGGAATCGGAGCCTGCGCGCAAGGAAACAAATGATAAGAATGCGACTGCATCACCGTTGCGCCGTGGCGAAGGCCAGCCGTACTTGTGCAAACACTCCAGCCCGGCGACGTCCTTGAGACTGTTCTTGCTGAGATCCAACAACTCGACGGACGTGAAACCGGAGAGCTGTCGAGAGCGCAAGGCTTGTGAGACAGGTATCCGGTTTGGGGTGCGTTCATATTTAAAGCGAGGAGAGGCCGAGTTGAACGAACCTCGACTACAGTCAGCCGGCTCCTCGGATAGGAGAGCGATTTAATCTTCGACACGACGTCGGGTGTCTTGATCTGCATGTGGCCAAAGGTTTGCATGATCACGTACTTCCACCTGTGATCGCCGTAGATTTTGTGAGGATTGACGGTTTCGTGAGCTAGTGAGAGAAACATGGTATGGGAGGGGGACGCACCGCCACATAGGGATGTCGATACTCGTCTTGTTGGCCTCGAGCGCTGCTATCCTCTCGTCGATGGTGATCGGAACTTCATCTAGTTCGACCAGACCCGTCGTCCTGTTGGAGCCCCGCAGATACCGCGTCTCGAACGTGACTGTAATCACGCACGCCAGGTCGTGTTAGATCCGAGCCCCAGTAAGAGCAGTAATGGAAGTACCGGTCAGTCGGTATTCGGGTGCCTTGGTCACTGGGTTGCCCTTGAGCATGAGATACTGCAGGCAAGGCAGGAAGCCCAGAACCTTAAGGTTTTCGCGCTTCGCAATGAGATTCTGCTTGAGGTTGAGGTGCTGCAAAGCGTGGCACTTCTCGAGGCCCATGCCCCGGATTTCCCTGATCGCGTTCCTCGACAGGTCCAAGTACTCGAGGTTCACCAGCCCCCCCACGTTGAAGTAGGTCAGGTTCTGCCTGGGCAACGTGAGCATGACCAGCTGCGAGGGCTGCCACGTCTTCATCGCTGCATGGTCACAGTGGATACCACAAAGAGGTAAGCGCGTTTTGCAAAGGAAGCAAGAAGGAGGGTGCGAAACCGTTGACTTCGGGCGTGGCGACAAAGCTGAGGTCCCACTGGATGGGGCCTGTGTTGTTCTTGACCTGTTTGGGGCCATAGGTGATCATGGCCTGAATCCTCTCTTGGATCTCCACGCGCTGGCCATCCAGCGCCTTCAAAAACAGAGTGCAGTTGCCGATCACCTGAACGAAACAAAGTATCAGAGCGATCGATCGCCGAGAGAGGTAACTCACCAAATGGAGGCCAATACCTTCGACCTATAGCTTGGCTTGCTCGTAACGGGGTTGTCCTGCAATTTGATCATCTCGAGATAGGGGGAATGCTTGAACATGGCCAAGCAGGCCTTGACCGTCTTGAGAAGGTTCTTGGAGAGATCGACGTATTGGAGCTTGGGCAAAACAAAGTCGTCCAGCTTCTGCAGCTTGAGCGAGCGCAGAATCAACACGCTCAAGCCACCGTATTGCGATATCTAGACATCGACACAAGTCCAAGAGTGAGCTCCCTGAAAAACACAACGGACACAGCCAGTGGCTGCTGAGCAACGTACAGACTTGCCGAGGGACTTGAGCACTTTCGAGCCCAGCTGAACGTCGGTTATCTTAATGAAGGTGATCCGGCCGTCGGCGGCCTTCTTCTTCCTCGTTACTTCGTTGACGTCCTCGCACTTCTCGGCCTCTTCAAACTGGAGGACCAATCAATGCACGAGAAAAACAAACAATCAATAAAGAATTAATTACCGGTCATGTTCAGTCTGCGGAAACCGTACCTGGTCGGGCGGACGAAGGGGCGCGACAGGGGACATGAACACATACGGGACGTAGCTGAAGCAGCTGATATTGCCCGCGACCTTCTCAAATTTCTGCGTTTTGTGGGTCAAGAGAGGAGGACGGTGAGCATCAACGGCCATCGCAGGCCACTTCAGTGGTGAGGGACCAATACCTCACGGTCGAACTCCTCGGGAAAGATGCCCGTGTCTGGCTCGGGTATGCTGCTCAGAAAGTCATCGGGCTCCACATGCATGCGGAAGTTGGTCACTGTTGTCGCATTCACGCAGCCACACAGACGGCGAGATGAGCACTGTACAAAGGCGAGATTATCAGGCGAGGGCAGCACGCACGCTCTTCGTCGCTGGGAGTGTCGAAGGCAAAGGGCTTGTCGACAGCGATCGAGTAGTCGTACTTGCCGAAGCTGTCGGCATTGCCTTTGGGCAACTCGAGCATGGGGAGGGTGGGCACCGAGCTGAAGGTGAGCTCCACCTTGCCCGCGGCTGCGTCGGGCGAGTTGGTGAGCGAGCGGCGCGGCGAGTTGCTGGACACGTGCGAGCGTGGCGACGATAGATTTGTGTCCAGTTCGTGCGCAGAAGAGGGAAGCCCTACACTGCCTGCGCGCGTGGAGGGGTCAGCCGACACACACAACAGGGAAACAAATAAAAACAAATAAAAACAAATATGAAGTACACAAAGATCCTGGGCACCAGGTTACCTCCATCCTGTCCGTCGTCCATCGAGGCTGGTGGTGATGTTTAGCAAGGGGGTTTCGCCTTCGATTGGATTGAATCACACCCCGACCAGTCTTCAGAACGCGAGGATATTTTGCGCGTTGCTGCCGGCTTGTAGACGTGAATCGATTCGATCGATTCCTCTCAAATCGTCTTGATTGATGCGCCCGTGGCTGGCAGCTTGTCCACCCCTCCTCCGTGCGCTTTCGTAAAGTTGTGCTGCTCGTATCGCCCTGCCCGGCGAGGCCTGCCGCTGGGCTGGTCGACAAGCCAACCACCCAGCCTCCGGGCAATGTGCTACGAAAATGTGAAAAATGCAAGACAAAATTCGTGATACATATTTCGCATTTCTGATCAAGAATCCCAACAGCACCGCGTTACGAGAACATTCTGGCTTCAGGGTATCTCTTGCATCTGGCCACGAGCCGATGCCGAACCGGGGGTGAAGTGGCCCTGCTCGTTCGCTCGGCCGCGAGGGCACTCAGCTGCCAACCGAGTCACAGCCGAGCGCCGGTGCGTGAGCCTCGAACAAACGGGTTGCTCTTCTTCTCGTGCCCGATGGTCGTGAAGGGGCCGTGGCCGGGGACAACCATCAGCTTGTCCGGGAGCACGTACAGCTTGGTCTGAATGGACTGTAGCAACTGCGCTCCGTCCCCGCCTGCGGGCGTAGGTCGTCATGCATGAGATCACTCACGATCACAGGTACTCGCACGAGCACTTCCTACCTGGAAGATCGGATCGACCAACGCTGCCACAGAACAGGGTGTCGCCGGACGAGAGCAGCGCCGTCTGAGAGCCACTGTGATGGAGCAGAAAGCAGCACGACCCCTGCTCAACTGATGCAGTCAGTGGCTGGTCGTTGCGGGTGCATCATCTCCATCTCCGTTTACCTGCGAGTGGCCTGGCGTGTGCATCACTTTACACTTGATGGAGTCTTCCGCGAGGCTCAGCTCCAGACCGTCTTTCAGCTCTACGTCCGGTGACGGCAGTGTGTAGGACGAGACGTCCCCGCTCTCGTCTTTGTTGTCTGAATCCACCACGTGTGGACGTCTTGTATGAGGTCACTGCGCAATACGGAAGGCCTACGAGGCTACCCTCACGCACCTTTGGCAGACGACGGCACATACTGCGCCAGCGGTACGCCGAAAGAGCAGCACTGGAGGCCGAGGTGGTCATACATGTGGCGATCGTTCGGATGCA
>CDFE01048232.1:0-19741 GCA_000826465.1 Acanthamoeba mauritaniensis | reverse complement strand
GCGCCGATGGCGACGCCGAGCGACATTTCGATCAGGCTCGAGGCATGGATGCTGCCGCGGGCGCCGATGTCGAACGCGGCGGGCGCATAGAACGCGCCGGCGGCGACCAGCACCGCGGCCATGCCGACCAGCGAGTGGAACGCTGCGACCAGTTCCGGCATCGAGGTCATCGGCACGCGCCGTGCGATCACCGCTCCAATGCCGCCGCCGATGGCGATGCCGAGGATCACCAGGATCCAGCCGGTGGAGCTCGTCGGCGGATGCGCCGCCAGCGTGGTGGCGATGGCGATCGCCATGCCGATCATGCCGAAGAAGTTGCCCTGGCGGGAAGACGCCGGGCTCGACAGGCCGCGCAACGACAGGATGAAGAGGACGCCAGCGACGAGATAGAGCAGCGCTGCGAGATTCGCGTTCATGTTCCCTGCCCCGTCACTTCTGCTTTTTCTTGTACATCGCCAGCATGCGCTGGGTGACAAGGAAGCCGCCAAATATGTTGATGCACGCAAAGACCAGCGCGACGAAGCCGAATGCGCGCGCCCACAGCGGGCCGTCGTCATTGCCGACCGTAGCCACACCGGTCGCCAGCAGCGCGCCGACCACGATGACCGACGAGATCGCGTTGGTGACCGACATCAGCGGCGTATGCAGCGCAGGCGTCACCGACCACACCACGAAGTAGCCGACGAACACCGCGAGAACAAAAATCGACAACCGGAACACAAACGGGTCGACAGCCTCAATTCCATGCATGTCGGCTCTCCTTATGCCTTCGGCTGAAAATTCGGATGGATGACGGCGCCGTCTTTGGTCAGCGCGGTGGCCTGCACCAGTTCGTCGTCCCACTTCACCGCGAGCGACTTGGCGGCCTTGTCGTACAGCGTCTCGATGAACGACAGCAGGTTGCGGGCGTACAGGCTCGAGGCCGAGGCCGCGACCTTGCCGGCGAGATTGGTGTAGCCGACGATCTTCACGCCATCGACGTCCGCCACTTCATTGGCCTTCGCGCCCTCGACATTGCCGCCGCGCTCGACCGCCAGATCGACCAGCACCGAGCCGGGCTTCATCGACTTCACCATCTCGGCGCTGACCAGCTTCGGCGCCGGACGGCCCGGGATCAGCGCCGTGGTGATGACGATGTCCTGCTTCTTGATGTGCTCGGCGGTGAGCGCGGCCTGCTTGGCCTGATACTCTTTCGACATTTCCTTGGCGTAGCCGCCGGCGGTCTGCGCGTTCTTGAACTCTTCGTCCTCGACCGCGAGGAACTTGGCGCCGAGGCTTTCGACCTGCTCCTTGGTGGCCGGACGCACGTCGGTGGCGGTGACCACCGCACCCAGACGGCGCGCAGTCGCAATGGCCTGCAGGCCGGCAACGCCGACGCCCATCACGAACACCTTCGCCGCCGGCACGGTGCCGGCCGCCGTCATCATCATCGGAAACGCACGGCCGAAGGCTTCGGCGGATTCGATCACAGCGCGGTAACCCGCAAGATTCGCCTGCGACGACAGCACGTCCATCACCTGCGCGCGGGTGATGCGCGGCATCAGCTCCATCGCGAACGCGGCAACACCGGCATCGGCCAGCGCCTTCAGCGCCGCCTCGTTGCCGTAAGGATCCATGATCGCGATGACCAGTGCACCCTTCTTGTATTTGGTAACTTCAGAAGCTTCCGGGCGCTTCACCTTGATGACGATATCGGCATCCTTCACCGCCTCAGTGCTGACCACAGCACCCGCGGCGTTATAGTCCGCATCCAAAAGACCGGACTTGATGCCCGCACCCGGCTCGATCGCGACATCGATCCCCAGCGCCTTGAACTTCTTCACCGTGTCGGGCGTCGCCGCAACCCGCGGCTCCGCCGCATCCACTTCCCTGGCTATCGCAATTTTCATGACGCCTCCCGCAGCCGTATCATTCCCGTATCCATTTGCCGATTGATGCTCCTGCCGCGAATCTTGAATTGTTCACTGCGGTCTCGACATCGACTCTTGATAGCGCCGGATCGAGAGTTCATCCGCCACCACCTCCGGCCTCAATCCCGCGATCTGATCCGACACCACCCGCGCAGCGCCACAGGCCATCGTCCAGCCAAGAGTGCCGTGGCCCGTGTTCAGATAGAGGTTATCGAAACGTGCCGGCCCTATAATCGGCGGACCGTCCGGCGTCATCGGCCTCAAGCCGCTCCAGAATGTCGAGAGCGACATGTCTCCGCCTTTCGGAAACAGATCAGTCAGGGAACGATCAAGCGGCGCGCGCCGATCCGGCACAAGCTTCACTTTATAACTCCCCACTTCGGCTGTGCCGCCGACACGAATGCGGTCCCCGAGTCGTGTGATCGCAACCTTGTAGGTTTCATCCATGACCGTCGATTGCGGCGCCGACGCCTCATCCACAATCGGCACAGTGATCGAATAACCCTTGACCGGATAGACGGGAATATCGATGCCCAGCGGCCGCAGCAGCAACGGCGAGAAACTACCGAGCGCCATCACGTATTTGTCGGCTGAAAACACGCCCTTGTCCGTCGTGATCTGGGCAACGCCCCCACCGGCAACATCGATCGCCTTGATTGTCGTGTCATAAACGAAGCGCACGCCAAGACCCGCTGCAACCTTTTCGAGACGTTCCGTAAACATCTGGCAATCGCCGGTCTCATCGTCAGGAAGACGTAGTCCACCAACGAAAGAGCCTCGTACCGCGGCCAGTCCAGGTTCGGCGCGCACGCATCCGTCCCGATCCAGCACTTCGAAGGGTACATTATACTGACGTAATACCTCCACATCGCCGCCGATGCCGTCGAGCTGCGACTGCTTGCGAAATAGCTGTAATGTACCCTGGCTGCGTTCGTCATAACTAATGCCGATATCGGCGCGCAGCGCACGCAAACAGTCGCGGCTGTATTCAGCGATACCGACCATTCGCGCCTTGTTGACGGCATACCGCGCGGCCGTGCAGTTGCGCAGCATCTGGACGAGCCAGCGCCACATCGCAGGATCAGCCTGCGGCCGCACCACGAGCGGGCCATATTGATCGAGCATCCAGCGCACCGCCTTGGCCGGAACACCGGGACCAGCCCATGGAGACGCATATCCGGGCGACACTTCACCGGCATTGGCAAAACTGGTTTCGCGGCCGGGACCGGGCTGACGGTCGATCACCGTCACCTCTAAGCCTGCCTTGGCAAGATAATAGGACGTCGTCACACCGATGACGCCGGCCCCCATAACCAGAACTTTCATGACTGCAACTCTCCGACGAGTTCGGCCCGCGACAAGTCGGCAGCGCCTAGATAATTCCGTTCATAGCGATGGCCCAGCCCGGTCAGGACTTCGTAGCCGATGGTACCCATCGCTCCGGCCAGGTCGTCGACCGACTGATGATCGCCGATTACCTCTATGTGCGAGCCGACGCCGAGGCGATCAGGCGGGAGTTCGCTGACATCGACCGTGATGCTGTCCATTGACACGCGCCCTGCTATCGGCAGCGAGCAGCCTTCGAAATAGACCGCACCCCCTTTGCCGAGCGCGCGATGCAGACCATCCCCATAACCGATGGAGAGGGTAGCCAGCCGCGACGGCCCACTCGGGCGAAAATCCCAGCCATAGCCGACGTGATCACCTTTGTCGGCTTCCCGGACCTGAATGACTCCCGCCGAAAGCCGAACCGCCGCGCGCATTGGATTCGCCCGCGCGGGAATCGGGTTGATGCCGTAAAGCGCCGCCCCCGGCCGCACGATGTCATGGTGGAAATCCTTGCCGAGGAAGATTCCCGACGAGTTCGCGAGCGATCGCGGCAAGCCCGGGAAATGCTCGGCGAGTCGCCGGAATTTCGCGAGTTGCATCGCATTGGCCGTGTGAGACGGAACGTCCGCGCAAGCGAGATGACTCATGACGAATCGAACATCGACACCGGCAAGCTGCGAGCCGCCCTTAACCCAGGCCGCGATTTCCCGCTGTGACATGCCAAGCCGATTCATCCCGCCGTCGACCTGAACAACGGCGGGGAGTCTCTTGCCAAGAATAGCGGCGTGCATCGACCACGCGTGGCACTGGTCAAGAGAGTTGAGAACCGGGACCAGTCCCGCGTCAGCACAGTCGGCTTCGCCGCCGTTCGGCAGACCGTTCAGAATGTAGATCGAGGATGCAGACAACTGCGGCTGCAGGAGGAGCCCTTCATCAAGGTGCGCGACGAAGAAGTCTCGGCAACCCTCGGCGTGTAGCGCCGGAGCGACGTATTGCGCGCCGAGTCCGTAGGCATCGGCCTTTACCACCGCCCCACACCGGACACGGGCACCGAGCTTGCCCCGGAGAAAGCGGTAGTTCCAGCGCACCGCTTCGAGATCAATTGTCAGCAGTGCGCCAGCATGCAGACCGCCGCTCTTTATCACCGACCTAGCCACACCCGAATCCAACCCCGCTTAAGGCACCCTTAACGGCAGGATGCCAGCAAACCGGAAGAGATTTTCGGCGAATTACCACTGAGAACGACGGTGCAACGCCACAAAGCAGCAGACTCTTGTGATTTTTTGACGTATTTCTGCGCCAAAAGCTGGAGCACGCCTAATGACGACAGAAATCGATGCTATCGACCGAAAGATCATGCGCGAACTCGTGCAGGATGCCCGGATCAGCCAGGTGATCCTTTCCGAGCGTGTCGGACTGTCACCGACGGCCTGCGCGAGGCGGCTTCAACTGCTGGAAAAAGCCGGCGTCATTCGCGGCTACTCAGCAGACATCGATGCGACAGGGCTCGGCTTCCTGATGACCGTGCTCGTACATATCACTCTTGATCGCCAGAACGAGGACGCGCTCGCCGCGTTCGAAAAGGAAATCAAAAAATGCCCCGACGTGGTGTCTTGTTATCTGATGTCTGGAAACGATGACTACCTCGTGCAAGTGCAGGCGCGCGACATGGAAGACTACGAACGCATCCACAAGCAGCACCTGTCGCGGATGCCAGGCGTCGCGCGGTTGCATTCCAGTTTCGCCATGCGCAGCGTAGTCAAGCGCAGTATCTCTCCCGCGGCGCTTAGCGGCTGATAAAGCCCCTCCTTTCGGGCCGGGCTCGTCGGCAATGCATCAAGGTGTGGCAGCGTCGAACTCCGTAAAGCCGCCTCCCGGCTGGTTGCTGCAGACGATGAAGCGTCCAAAGGACAAGCCCGAACCAGTCCGGGACACGATCGGCCGCACGGGAAAATGGGCCAGCCGCTACGATACTATTTGGCTATGAGACCGAGGATAAGCGGTTCGTCATTTAGGAATCCGAGGACTTCGATATGCCGGGCGTGGCCGCAATCCTCAGCCTCGCCGCATCGATTTCTCTGGCAATCTCAATTTTCAGGTGATCTCCCGCGGCTAATGCGCAAGGTGCCCGGGATCATCTATCTGGAAGATAGCTTCCACTTCAACGGCTGCGTTTAACGGCAGGGAACTGCATCCGACGGCGGCGCGGACGTGCTTGCCACGATCGCCCAAAGCAAAAATCAGAAGGTCGCTTGCTCCATTCAAAACGCTTGCGTGCTCCCTGAAGCTGCTTCTGCTTTGTACGAAGCCACCAAGTCTTACGCACCGTAAACCTTCCAGCGATCCCAAGTACGCCTTTAGCTGCCCAAAAATATTCAGCAAACACAACTCGGCAGCCTTCCTCGCGTCTTCAGTCCCGAGATTCCATTCCACAACCCCTTGGAAGGCCAACTTCCCATCCCTCATCGGAAGCTGACCGGAGACATAAATCAGATTTCCAACCTGAAGCACTGGAACGTAGCTGGCCGAACTCGGCGCCGGCGCCGGAATTTCAAGGCCGCGATCGCACAATCTTGCTTCCACTGTATTCATAGAAAGTCTTCCTCGTTCTTCAATCGTATCTCGCAGTGCCTTCGCCGGATGCCAACGCACACCTTCCGTGCAGATATCAAACTAGTTCAAGATCATGTGTCCGCTTCGGTAGAGGACATAAGCCGCCACCGCAAAGATCACGCAGGCGAAGATGCGCTTGAGAGCGTCCTTGCCGCGCGACAAACGATTCGCCAGCGCCACGCCGAAAAATCCCCCCACGATTCCACCGGCGACAAACTGGGCGGCAACGAGCCAATCGACCAGACCGGAGAGCGCATAGTTGATCGCGGTCGCAAGGCCGAAGCATCCGACCGCGAGAAGCGAAGAGCCCACCGCGTTGATCATCGGCATGCGGGTCGCGAGCAACAGGCCAGGCACGATCAGGAAACCACCGCCGATTCCAAAGAAGCCGGAAGCCACACCGGTGAGAAATGCAATACCGGCGGTCAGCAGACAGGTCTTGAGATCGGCATCCCGCTCCGGAGCCGCAGTCTCGCTGCGCGGCCTCAGCATCATGGCCCCGACAGCGAGCATCACCAGTCCGAACAGGAACAGAAGTCTGTTGCCGTCGATCAGCTTGCCCGCGCTCGACCCAACGAATGCACCGAGAGTACCAATCACTGCGAAGACGGCGGCACAGCGCCAGCGTACAACACCTGTCCGCGCATAACTCGCCAGATTGATGAAAGCCGTCACTGAGACCGCCAACGCCCCGGTACCGATTGCGATATGTGGCTGTGCTACGCCGACGACATAGAGTAAAAGCGGGGTCGCCAGGATGGAGCCGCCACCGCCGATCAAGCCAAGCGAGAAGCCCACCAAGGCTCCCGCGCCAATCGCTGCGCTCAGAATCGCACTCACGATCGTGCCGCCTTGGCGTCACCGCATCGAATACTTGCTATTACAGTCAGGCGATTCTTGGCCGAGCTGCCTGCCATACAAGCGGTCTTCATTTGCCCGCCACGCATAGCTTATTGGATTCGTCGCCTCGCCCGACAGCTACAATCAGCCCCATACCGCACCCGGAAATGCGTCGAGCGGAAACTTGAGATAACGTCGGCCATTCTCTTCAGGCGGAGGCAGTCGGCCGCCGTTCACGTTTACCTGCAGTGCATGCAGGATCAGCTTCGGCATCGGCAACGTCTTGTCGCGCGCTTCGCGCAGGGTCACGAAGTCAGCTTCGCTCTTTCCGGCCACATGCGGATTCATCAATCTCTGCTCGTTGACGGTACTTTCCCAGAGTGGCTCGCGTCCACCCGGCTGATAGTCGTGCCCGGTGAAGACGCGTGTCTCATTCGGCAGGGCAAGGATGCCCTGGATCGAAGCCCACAGCATCTTTGCGCTGCCGCCCGGAAAGTCTGCGCGCGCAGTGCCGCTGTCTGGCATGAACAGTGTGTCGTGGACGAATGCCGCATCACCGATCACATAGGTCACGGAGGCGAGCGTGTGTCCGGGCGAAAAGAGCACGTGCGCATCTATCGTCCCGACCTTGAAGCGGTCGTTGTGAGCGAACAAACGGTCCCATTGCGACCCATCGGTCGCCTGCGTGGGTGAATTGTAGATATCCTTCCAGAGCTGCTGCACATCGACGACATGCTCACCAATCGCGGTGGGGGCTCCAGTCTTGTTCTTCAGATAGTGGGCCGCGGAAAAATGATCGGCATGCGGATGCGTGTCGAGGATGTATGCAATCTTCAGGTTGTTCTCAGCCACATAGGACAAGATCGCATCGGCGTTACCCGTACGGGTTGAGCCGGATTTCTCGTCGAAGTCGAGCACGGGATCAATGATCACACAGTCCCGCGTTTCGGGATCGAAGGCGACATACTGGATGCTCCACGTGCGCGGATCGAAGAACCCCTTGACCTCGGGCCTCTTGGAACTGGAGACGATCATGGTGACTCCTTGAATTTCTCTAAATGGCGACGGCCATTACGCAGCAGTGTCGGAATATGCGAGTGGCGGCGGCGCATCGCTAAACCGCTTTCGACATCAACTGACCCTGAGAATTTCGCGGGTAAAAAATCGCCCGACTCGGATCGACCATGTATTGATCCGAGTAAGTGGCAGCGTCCTGCGCAAGTTGTGCAACAGAGTCTAGGATGTACTGCACCTTGTCATCAGAGAGCAGGACACTGAAGTTCAGGCGAGTAAATCCCGGCTTTCGAATTTCATCCCCTTCGGCAATCGCAAGCCGCAACGCACTCGACTGCGCATCGTCAATCTTCAGCAGGCGGTGAACGTATGGACCTGCACACGCGCATCCGCCGCGAGCCTGGATGCCGAACCGGTCGCTGAGCATGCGGGTAACGAGCTGCTGATGAATGTAGCCGCCCTTCCCGTCCCTGATCCGGAACGAGAAGATTGGCAGGCTCTGCGCCTGCAAATTTCCGAGAAGCTCAATACGCTCGATTTTACTCCATGCAGACAGTGCCCGGGCACGCAGCGCGGCATTGCGCAGGGACATCGTTTCCTGACCAATCGCTTCCTTCACAAGGAAGGCTAGAGCCGCGCGAATGTCTCCGACAACATTTGGCGTACCGCTCTCCTCTCGGACCTCAAGGCTTTCGCTATAGTCGTGCTCCGTCGGCGTCACGAATTTCACCGTACCGCCTCCTGGCCACGTGGGAATCGTCGTGACAACGGCATCTCGACGAACAATTAGGATGCCTGACGCGGCAGGACCGCCGATGAACTTATGCGGCGAGACGACCACTGCATCGATCTGAACACCCCTGGCCGGCTCCATGGCAATCGGCAGATAGGGTCCTGCACCGGCGTAATCCCAGATGATTTTCGCCCCCGCAGCCTTCGCCCTTTCGGTGATCTCGGCCACATTCGAAACAATTCCGGTAACGTTGGAAGCTGCAGAAAACGCACATATCATCGGCCGCCCGCCCGCGCCGGCCAAGGCTGCATCGAGTTGCAAAAGATCAGGGCCGCCAGTTGCGATTTCTTCGATCTCAACGATCTCGGCGCCGCTTTCCCGCCAAGGCAAGATGTTTGAATGGTGCTCGTAGGGGCCGATGATCACCCGTGGAACGATACCGTCGCGCAAACTCGCGTTCACGCCAAACAGGTTCACGAGGCGATTCAAACCTGCAGTTGCACCCGAGCCCGTAAAAATGACATCATAGCGTTCGTCCGCTCCACAGCACTGAGCGATCACATCGCGCGCTGCGCGCCGGAATCCTGTCATCGTCCCACCGCAGTACGAGGCCTCGGTATGACTGTTGGCGTAGTACGGCAGTATGTTCTCGAGGATGAAGCGCTCAACCACCGATAACGCCCGGCCAGATGCAACATAGTCCGCGTAGATCAGCGCCTTGGCTCCGAACGGTCCAACGACCTCGGCATCGTTGCCGATCAAATCCGCGCCGAGACGCTCGAGGCGGTCATCGCGCACGAGGTCATTCTTGAATTTAGCTAACAAATCGGCTGCTCGCAGAGAATGCTGGCTTACGATGTTCATAACAAGTTATCTCCGCAGTATTTCGCGTGTTGTAGGTAGAGAGGCAGGAAATCGGATTTCCTGTCGGGTAAGTGAGGGGGGGCGCCGCAAGCTGGCGCCAGCCTTCACTGCTTTTCGGTTGATGGCGCTCCCGGCATCTCCGGCTTTTGCGAGTCGCGAGATTCAGATGAGGAACATCAGCGGAACGGCGACGCCCTTCAGGCACCATCGCGGCGATTGCTTCGAGTCGCCGCATCGGAAACGAGAGGCCCGAACTCCACCAGCCCAGCGAGCGACACTTCGCAGTTTCGAGCTAACGAACCGGTCAACAGCCCCCAGCCGGTCGGCGAGGCACCGGATCGAACAGCCCGACGCCTCGCCCATCATCTATGTCTTCACAGTAATCATTGACTGCTCCATGTCGGCCACCGGCCACCATTTGTCTGCATCGATATTCTCCGCATTGCTTTGCATGATTGCCTAGTCCAGCGTCCGCGAAGATGCCGCAGGCACGACGGCCACATCGTCATTGCGGATACGCTTCACGATCTCGCTGACACCCATGACGACCAGCGGGACGAGCAGCGCGATGTAAGCGTTATCGATGCCGTATGGATTGCCCATCATGAACCAAACGATCGTGGCGACGAGGGACGCCAGAATGCTTAGGAACGCTCCGCGCTTGGTGCCAAACCAGGGCGCGAAGAAAACAAACAGAACCAGGACCGACAGCGATGCTCGGAGCGCCTTGCCCAGAAAGGTCATCGACAGGATGTTCGGAGTGTAGATCGCGAGAACAATCGGAAGCAGACCCATTACGACTGTCGCGACGCGAATGAACATCAAGGAGCCCTTTTCAGTGCGGGCCTTGCCGCCAAAGCCGACATAGAAATCTTTGTAGAGCAACGTCGCGGTCGCAACCGCGAATGCGGCGATCGAACCAAAGAGTGACGCTGCAAGGCCGGCGCAGACGATACCCGCCATCACTCCATCCATCTGCCCGATCAGCGCAGCAAATGCATTGATCGATTTGATATTGGGGAACAACGCAAGCGAGCACATACCAACGAGGGCTGTGATAATGCCGAACGGGACCAGAAAGAGCGCCGTGGAGAAGCTTGCGATCTTTGCGCTCTTCGCATCATCCACCGTGTTGATGGCCTGAATCACATACTGCGTGGAGAACGTCGCACCCATGCCGGCGATGAACCAGGCGAAGATCTGCCCCCAGCCCACGTGGGTCCACGAGAACATTTCCGCAGGAATCCGCGCCTGCAACTCATGGAATCCACCGAGCTTGGTGATGCCGAAGTACAGAGCGGTCAGGATGCCTAGGTATTTGATGACCGAGTGAACGACGTTGGTGTAAACTACCGACTTCATGCCACCCATGAACACATAGAGCACGGACACCACACCGCAGACGACAATCGCGGATGTGCGATCAACACCAAGCAGAATGCTCAGGATCGTGCCGCCGCCGGCATAGATCGCGACAGCGACGATCTCCAGCGCGAAGATCATCACCAGCGATGTGGCAAGTCTCGTTTTGCGGCCATAAACATCGTTGAGAATCGCCGAGATCGTGTTGTGGCCGGACTCCTTGTACTTCCCGGCGAGAAAGAGGCCGTAGAAGATAAAGCCCGCCGCCAGCGCCAGAATATTCCAGGAAGCGGAAATGCCGACCTTGTATGCCTCCTGCGCGGTGCCCACGCTCGCAGACGTCCCGATGAATTCGGACATCAGCATCATGCCGACCAGAATCGCCGGCACACCGGTGCGACCGGTCGTTCCCGACGTGAAGGTGTTTGCCGACTTGACCGACCGTTGAAGGACGCCTGTGACGAGCGCCAAACCGACGATGTAGACCGCAACAATTGCTATTGCGACGTAGTTTGCGTGCATTTCTTGTACCCCTCCCAAAAGTGGCTTTGCATCCCCGTACATTGCAGAGACATCATAGACATGTTCATAATCGCAATTTTGACTCAATAAACTATCGAGTCAACATGTTTTAACTTATTACGAGGGATTATTTGGCGACCACGCCTATGGGTGGTTTTCTGCAAGATTGCAGCGAAGTCCGAAGCATCACTGCAGCGATACGAAAAACATAAATTAAAACAATTACTTCCTATCACGCTTGTCTATTCGTAAGACGATCAGAAGGAGCACATTTGTGCTTGGTTCGTCGCCTTTCCCGCAGGTCTGATAGCCCGCTAGAACATATCACGAGAGCCAACGGTCTTTCGCTGGCCCGCCCTCAAGACTTCGGTCGTTACGCATCGAGCGTGAGGCGCCCTAGCGCCCTGCCGCGTAGGCTTGCATTCCTCTCGGGTTTGCTGCGGCTCGGAGCCAGCCGTTCGAACGAGAGGCCGCGGTCAAACGGCCTTCCGACCAGTCCTCGCCAACCTCGACGATGTGACCCCGCGCGCGCAGGTCCTTGATCGCGGCGTCGGAAACACGCCCTTCAAGCACGAGCACTCCGGGGCGCGCGAGGCGCGGCCAGAACGAGGCCGGGAAATGCTCGGTGTGCCAGGCGGGAGCGTCGATCGCCTGCTGCAGATTGTGCCCTGCATGAATATGGCGAAGCAAGAATTGCGTCGCCCACTGATCCTGCTGATCGCCACCCGGCGTTCCCCAAGCGAGGTAGGGTTCGCCGCCGCGCAGAGCAAGCGTCGGCGACAATGTCGAGCGCGGCCGCTTGCCGGGTTGCAGCGAAGCTGGATGCTCTTCATCCAGCCAGAACATCTGTGCACGCGTTCCAAGGCAGAAGCCGAGGCTTGGAATAATCGGCGACGATTGCAGCCATCCACCCGATGGCGTCATCGAAATCATGTTGCCATGCTTGTCGATGATGTCGAGATGCACAGTGTCGCCGCGCTCGGCGCGAAGCCGGCCGACCGTAGGCTCGCCCGTCCCGATGGCAGATACCGACTCACGCAAACCACCCTCGCGCATCCCCACTGCCTTGCCGTATCCGGGAATCGTGCCGGGCAGCAACTCCATCGATGCCCGCTCGGTGATGAGCTTTCGGCGCTCTGCGTTGTAAGCCTCGGACAGCAATTTCTCGACTGGCACGTCGCTGAAGTTAGGATCGCCGTAAAAAACGTCCCGATCTGCGAAGGCAAGCTTGGTGCATTCCACCTGCAGATGGATAAATTCGGGGCCGCACGGATCTAGCTTATCGAGATCGAAACCCTTCAGCAGCGCTAATTGCTGGAGCAGGACCAATCCCTGCGTCCAGGGGCCTGGCTTGCAGACAGTATAGTCGCCATAGTTGTAGCTGATGGGCGCTTCGATCGTCGCGCGCCAGTTCGCCATGTCGCTGCCGGTGAGCAGGCCGTGGCGTGCAACGCCGGTCGCATCCATGACAGCGTTGTTCTTGCAAAAGTCATCGATCGCTTCGGCGATGAAACCTTGCGACCACACCTGGCGGGCACGTTCAATCTGGGCTTCCCGGTCGCCGCCGACAGCCTTCGCTTCAGCAAGGATGCGTGAATAAGTATCCGCCAGCTTTTCATTGCGGAAAATCGTTCCCGTCTTGGGAACAGCGCCATGCGGCAGATAGATCGCGGCGGACGAGCGCCAGTGTTCGCGAAACAGCTTTTCGACGGTCGAAATCGTATCGCAGATTCGCTGGACCAGAGGGTAACCGTTGCGGGCATATCCAATCCCCGGTGCGAGCACATCTTCAACCGACATCGTGCCGTAGTCTCTGAGCAGCAGCATGTAAGCGTCAAAGGCGCCGGGCACACAGGCTGCAAGCAACCCGGAACCCGGCACAAGGTCGAGTCCCATGTCACGAAAACGCGCGATGGTCGCTGCACCGGGAGCCGGCCCCTGCCCGCAGATCACCTCCGGCTTTCCGCGCCGTACGTCGTAGACCATGATCGGGACGTCACCGCCCGGGCCGTTGAGATGCGGCTCAACGACCTGAAGAGCAAAAGCCGTTGCCACGCCTGCGTCGAAGGCATTGCCTCCGCGTTCAAGGATGCCCATGCCGACAGCTGTCGCGATCCAGTGTGTCGATGCCACGACGCCAAACGAGCCGGTGATTTCCGGCCGCGTCGTGAAGATCTCGTCCTGGTCGTTCGCCATGATACTGGTATCCCTTACCTTGCTATTTCAGCCGCAAGTCCTGCAAACGGCGGTGACCGCCGTATGCACCGAAAGTCACTTTGCATCGGCTGGCGGCGCTTGCGACAAATCGCGGGCGCGCTGCGCAAGTGCGGCGCGATCGACCTTGTTGGTCGATGCAAGTGGAAATTCGTCCAGAAACCAGATCGAACGCGGGTGCTGATAGGCTGCCCCGCGCTCCAGTGCGAACGCTTTCAATCCGCTCGCATCGATGGTCGCGCTGGGAGCGAGCCGAACAAAAGCAACCGGCTTTTGGCCCTTGATCGGATCGTCGATCGGAACAACGCAAGTCTGGATAACGTCCGGATGGGTCTCCAGCATGCGTTCGACTTCACCTGGAAAGATGTTTTCGCCGCCGCTCACGAACATGTCGTCGGCTCGGCCAACGAAGTAATAGAAGCCGTCGGCGTCGCGGCTGAAAACATCTCCCGTGACGTAGTAGCCATCGGCTGTGAACGGGCGCGGAAGATCGGCACGATTATGATATCCGCTCATCATCGCAGGCGATCGGAGTTGCAGCACACCTTCGCTTGTCTCGGCACCGGTATCATCAACAAGCCGTAAGTCGACCTGGGGGTGCTTGTAACCGAGAGACAGGTTTGGCGTCGGCTTGCCTTCGGGATGTGGCGCGAAGACAATCGGGCTCCCCTCTGTCGTTCCGTACGCATTCAGGATTTTGGCTTTCGGGAAAGTCCGTTTAATCTCGTCAAGCAGGGTGGCACTCGCCGGCGCAGAGCCCATCCTCAGGTTCTGCACGGACGAAAGGTCGGCGCTTGCCATTGCCTCCTTGTCGTCGAGCATCATGGCAATCATCGGCGGCACCGAGGTCAGCCATGTGCAGCGGAAACGACCAATTGCTTCGATGTACGGCTTCACCTTGAACTGCGGCATGAGGACCATGCTGGCATGCCCAGCGAGCACCAGATGCGACAGCGCAAGCGCGTTCATGTGGTAAAGCGGCGCGGCGATCAGCATGTGCTGGTTTTCGATGCCTTGCGGGCCAAGCCGCATCTCAACCACCCAGCGCTGGGCGGCATGCGAGAGCACCACGCCTTTCGGCCTTCCGGTCGATCCAGACGTATAGAGAAACGTCGCAGCTTCGCCATCTTGCGGCTCAACCGCTTCAAAGGCTCCGGGCTCAACAAAAGAGCCGAACTCCTTCGCATCATCGAGCCTGATCGCGTCCACATCATCAGAAACGACAGAGCGGCGCTCCGCATCGCAGAACACCAGACGCGTCCCGCAATCCTTGATGATGTATTCGACGAGATGGCGCGGCAGCCGGAAATTGATCGGGACGGACACCAGGCCGGCGCGCATGATGCCAAGATGAACCGCCAGATAGTCAGAGTTATTCGCAGAAAGAATGGCAACGCGATCGCCTCGTACGAAGCCGCGATTGACCAGCGCTCGCGCTACTCCATTGGCGAGCGCATCGAGTGCGCCATACGTCACTTCCCGGCTGCGCTCACCGTCGAAATCTATGACTGCGATCTTATCCTGCGGACGCGCGGGATCGATCAAGGTTCCCAGGTTACGTGATGAGATCATGCCAGGCTCACATTAGGTTCGAGAAACTCAAGCATCACACCGAAGCATTCAGCGGCTGGGACGATCAGGCGATGATGGTCCGGTTCGATCAGCTTTCCAGTCCACCGCAAATCAAGACTCGCCTTGAGCGAATCCAGCGAGCGGACACTGATGCTCATTCCAACAACACGTGGGAACGCTCCTTCCAGGCGAAGGCTATCACCATAGAGAGCCGTGAGTTGCTGCTTTGAGCTGAAATCAATTCGGGTTCCGCCAACGTCGACGCGGTTGCCCGCGCCGGGCCTTGCTCCGACGGCCCGAGCGAGACGGTCAGACTGCACATCCGGATCGTCTGCAGCGACCATCAACCGCTTCAGGGAAATCGCGGTGTTCGGGTGCTGCATGAATGCATCATGCCAGACCAGGTCCGGTGTCAGATGTTCGCAGAAATAGAGACGGGACGCCGGAAAAAATCCGGGATCCATGTGAACTGTGCGGAATCGCGCCTCGGTCTCAACGCCGTCAACCGTGACGGGTCGGCTGAAAGTTTTCGGCTCCAGCACAGGCAATTGCTGCGATCGCAGCCGAGCCTGCGTGACGTCGACGTCGTCGCTGCCGTACACCAGGCCATTCAGGCCGACAGGCCAGTCGAGAAGTTCTTTGCGAGGATTCGGGTTCGACGGATCCAGCCCGATTAGTTCGAGATAATTCGTATCAAACATGATCAAGTGGTTCATCGAACCAAGACTGTGATAACCGCGCGGCGCGATCTGGAAGCCAAGCGAGTTGAACAACTCTTCGCCGGCATCGAGATCGTAGTGAAGATTAAGAACCGCGTGATCGAACATTCCCTCGCGTTTCAGGACGGCGGAATCCGCCGTCCTGAAACCATTGGCGCCTTCGGGGGCCACCGGGGTTACCCCGCTCAGGCCTTGGGGGGAGCGGTGAGATAAACTCCCCGACCGCTGGCGAGAAGGGCACCGTCCTTGTCGTAAACGCTGGCTTCCGCGACCGAAAACTGGCCGCCCCGCTTCACGATGCGGCCCTTTGCAGTCAGGTCGCCGGGCATTGCCGCCCGGTGATAGTCGACACGCATGTCGATGGTCGGGACACCGCGACCGGTGTGGGCAACCAAAGCCCAATCGGCCGTGAGATCGACCAAGGCCGCAAGGATGCCGCCATGGGTATAGCGGCGATCCGGGTTAACCACCCACTCTTCGCGCCAGGTGGCGGTCAACTCGATGCCCTCTTCGTCCACCTTCTGGACGCGCAGGCCAAGCCATTGATGGAAAGGTCCGCGCGTCAACATGGCCTCGACGGCCGCAGGAGTAAGCTTCTCGGTCATTATCGATCCCTCGCTATGGTTGTTTGACGGAATGCCAAGCTCAAGGCGTAATCACGACCTTGCCCAGGACCTCCCGGTTCTCAATCAGCCGCAGGCCATCAACGGCCTGATCAAGCGGGAGAACCTTGTCGACAACCGGCTTGAGCTTCTTTTCCGCAATCAACCGCATCAGATCCGCAAGATTGTCGTCGTAGAAGCTGTTCGAACCGATGACCTGCAATTCGAAGCTCCAGATGTAACGCAGATCTTCCTTGGGATCGTGACCGGCGGTCGCACCGCAAACGAGCAGCTTGCCGCCGCGCTTCAGACAACGCAACGAAGGCACCCAGGTGTCGCCACCGGTGAAGTTAATCACCACATCGACGCCACCTTCATATGTACGGCGCTGCGGCTTGCCGTACTTTTCAATCGCCCACTTCGAAAAGTCGACGTCCTTGTAGTTGATGACATGGTCAGCCCCGAGATCGCGCAGGCGCTGCATCTTGTCTTCGCCACCGGCGCACGCGATGACCTCAGCTCCAGCGAGCTTGGCCAGCAGCACGCAACCCGTGCCGACGCCGCCCGATGCACCCAGCACCAGAACGCGGTCGCCCTTCTTGATCGTGTTGTGAGTCACCAGCATGCGATGCGCAGTTCCGTAAGCCACCGGCAGCGAGGCCGCGTCCTCATAGGAAACATCGTCCGGCATCCGGATCAGCTGCTCGGCGTCGACAAGGCAGTACTGCGCCATGCCGCCGTCCATCATCTCGCCCAACAATCCCTTTTTCTTGTTCAACGGATTGACCAGAACGCGGTCGCCCTTGCTCCAACCCTTGACGCCGGGACCGACCTCGGAAATCTCGCCGGCCATATCGAGACCGATCACCACCGGAAGAGGCACCTTGATGCCGGGCATGCCGCGCACCGTGAACACGTCATGATAATTGAAAGAAGAAGCGCCGACGCGGATAACCACATGGCCTTCGACGGCAGCCGGAATTGGCCGATCGTTCACGACTTTCAGATTTTCCAGCCCGCCGTGGCTTTCCAAAACCAGAGCGCGCATTGTTCCCTTCGACATCTTAGTATCTCCCAGTGATATGTTCTAACATCAGTCTATAGATGTCCTAAAGTGTCCTGTCCAGTATATCTGATCACCCTTGTGCATAGAGCAACTGCGCCACAGCGGCGAAATACCGAGGGAACTGGCGCCGTAAAGCCCTCCTGCCGGAGCCAGATCAAACTCCTACCCCCTAGGAAGCTTGCAAATAGAGCCTTGATATGTTCAGGTGCGGATATGGGACATGTCGTATCAATGGGAAAACCGCCTAAGGAAACGAAGGGCGGCTTGCGGCAAAGTGACATAGCTTTTGACGCCATTCACAAGGCCATCGTGCGCTGTGAAATAATGCCCGGCTCAATCGTGACCGAGGTCGATCTCGCCGGCCAGTTTGGCGTGGGCCGCGCGGCAGCACGCGCTGCCGTTGATCGTCTGTCGCTCATCGGCCTGCTCCAACCCGTTCGCCGCCAAGGCTACAGGGTCAAGCCCATTACGCTGCGAGACCTGAACGATCTTTTCCAGCTCCGCGAGATTGTCGAAGTGGCCTGCGTGAGGCTAGCGGCGGGAAGGGTGGATTCCGCAGACCTCCATCGACTGGACCGGCTGTGCCGAACCGACTATCAGCCGGGCGACAAGGAGAGCGAAGCTGTCTTCCTTCAGCGCAACAGTGACTTCCATCTTTCAATCGCAGCAGCGAGCGGCAATGATCGATTGATCGCGGTGCTCAACCAGACGCTTGTCGAATTGGAGCGGATGTTTCACTTCGGTCTTTCGCTCCGGGATCGAGGCAGCGAAATGCATTCCGAGCACCAATCGCTTATCGACGCCCTCGCCGAAGGCGATGCCGCTACCGCGGAACGCGTCACCATCGACCAGGTACGCTCCTCACGCGCGATGGTTCTGGACGCCTTGCTTTCAAGCGCGTCGCTTCTCGATGTAAAGATCGGCGTAGCTGAAAAGGAACGGTTTTTGTAGGCCGAGCAAACCAGCCATGCGCTAAACGTCAAACTCCGTATCGACTTAGGAAATCCGCAATTTGATCGACACTGTTGGATTTTCAGTACGCACACTCAGACTGACGTCTTGAAAAGCCGATAGCAGACGTTTAATATCAGCGTTGCTTACGGGACGACCCGTATTGCTTAAGCTTCGTCGGGGACGACCCCACATCTCTTGGAGAGATGTTGGGATAGTCGCTCCGGGTCGGACGCCTCCTCCTCATCATGCTCCGCTGTCCGTCGTCAGATAATTTGAGACAGATGGCGGGCTGATCTAGCGGAGGCTCTGGCCCATCTCGGTTGACATTTTAAGCGGCGGCTTTGCGATGTAGCAAGCGCCGCTGTTCGATGGTCTTTCGCTTGATCCTTTCTCTCTGCAACAGGACAGTTTGGCCGCGCCCGAAGTAAACGTCGGCGGGGGTGAGATTGTCCAGGCTCTCGTGGTAGCGGCGATGGTTGTAGCGCTCGACGAAAGCCGCGATCTGGGCTTCGAGATCACCCGGCAGGAAGTAGTTCTCCAGCAGGATACGGTTCTTGAGCGTCTGGTGCCAGCGCTCGATCTTGCCCTGGGTCTGAGGATGGTTCGGTGCACCGCGGGTGTGATCCATGTCGCGCTCCTGAAGCCATTGCGCCAGCTCGCCGGCGACGTAGCACGGCCCGTTGTCGGACAGCAGGCGCGGCCGCGGACGCACGGTCGCCCGATCGCAGCCTGATGAGGTGAGCGCCAGGTTCAGCGTGTCGGTGACGTCCTCGGCCTTCATGGTGGTGCACAGCTTCCAGGCGATGATGTAGCGGGAGAAGTCGTCGAGGATAGTGGAGAGGTAAAACCAGCCCCAGCCGATCACCTTCAAATAGGTGAAGTCGGTCTGCCACAGTTGGTTGGGCGCCGTCGTTTTGTCCCTGAACTCGTCGGCGGCCTTGATCACGATGAAGGCGGGACTGGTGATCAGGTCGTTCGCCTTGAGCAGCCGATAGACCGAAGCCTCCGAGACAAAATAATTTTCCGTGTCGGTGAAGGTCACAGCCAGTTCGCGCGGCGACAGCTCAGGCTTGTCCAGGGCAAGGTCGACGATCCGATCCCGCACGCCCTCGGGAATGCGGTTCCAGACCCGTCCCGGCCTTGGGCTGCGATCCTCAAGCGCTTCGACGCCGCCGCTCAGGAACCGGTCATACCATCGGTGGAAGGTGACGCGGGGAATGCCGAGCTGTTCCAGCGTCCGACGCGCCGGCAGGTGGGATTGCTCGACGATCCGGATGATCTCGAGCTTCTCGGATGCGGGGTATCTCATTCGTCGTCGCCCCCATCCGCGATCATGCTTTTTTTAAGCAGCCGCAGTTCCAGCGCCTGTTCGGCGACGACCTCCTTCAGATCGCGCGTCTCGCGGCGGAGTACCTTGACCTCATCGG
>CDFE01048231.1:99411-120160 GCA_000826465.1 Acanthamoeba mauritaniensis | reverse complement strand
GAGGCATCGCCAGGCAAGGCTGTCGTGCCTGTGAAAATTCCGGCGGGGCCGGCGTCCGCCGGCGCGGTGATCGCCGCGGGCGCGGCGAGTGCGGCGGCGACCTCGCGGCTTGAAGTGGTTGCGATGGTTGCTGGGGCAGCGGCGGTGACCGCGCTGGCGATCTTTCTCATCTGGCGCTGGCGGCACCGCGCGCATCAGGAAGCGGCGGTGATGCCGCCTGTGGAAGGGACATCCAATGGATTGGGGTAACATTGCAAGGCAGGTGATCGGGCTCGGCGCACCGATTCTCGGGACCGCGCTGGGCGGTCCGCTCGGTGCTGCTGCGGGACGCATTCTCGCCGAGGTCGTCGGCGCGTCCGACGCAACGCCGGAGGCGGTCGGCAAGGCTCTGACGACGAGCAGTGCGGATCAGATCGCGCAGGCAGAGAATACATGGGCCGAAGCCATTCGCGCCGAAGCGGAGGCCGCGCGTGGTTCGGTCGCCGAGACGCAGGCGACGATCCGCGCGGAACTCGGCAGCGAGGATTTACTTCAACGGCTCTGGCGTCCGCTTTACGCGCTGGAACTGACTTTGGAATGCGCCGCCCTCTGGGCTGTCCTGGTCCACGAATTCTGGACCGGCGACATGACGGCGATCAACGCCCTGATCGGCGCGACGGGCCTTCTGGTCAGCTATTGGGGGTTCCGATTCGGCGTGTTAGGCGTCTACATGAGCGGCCGGACCCGTGAAAAGGTCTGCGCCGCCACCGGCCAGAATGACCCCGGCGTCTTCGGCAAGCTGGTCAAGGCGGTGGTGAAGAGGAAGTGAGTATGGAGAAAAAGTAATCTCCGGCGCGGCTTTGTTCATGAGGCATTCACTGCTGCGCCGTTCATCTAGGTTATCTTGAACCTGCCATTCGGAGGTGACGTTGCGCCTTCTCGTTGTTGAAGACGATCCCGATCTCAACCGCCAGCTCACGACGGCTTTGTCCGATGCGGGCTATGTCGTTGACCGCGCATTCGATGGCGAGGAGGGGCACTTCCTCGGTGATAGCGAGCCTTACGATGCGGTGGTGCTGGACATCGGCCTGCCCAAGATGGACGGCATTTCGGTGCTGGAAGCGTGGCGTCGCAACAAGCGCACCATGCCGGTGCTGATCCTCACAGCGCGCGACCGCTGGAGTGACAAGGTACAGGGCTTCGATGCCGGCGCCGACGATTATGTCGCCAAGCCGTTCCACCTTGAGGAAGTGCTGGCGCGGATCCGCGCGCTGCTGCGGAGAACTGCGGGTCACGCCCAGTCCGAACTGACCTGCGGGCCGGTGATGCTGGATACCCGCACCAACCGCGTCAGCGTCAACGGCAATCCCATCAAGATGACGTCGCACGAGTATCGGCTGCTGGCCTATCTGATGCATCATTCCGGCCGCGTGGTGTCGCGCACCGAGCTGGTCGAGCATCTGTACGATCAGGACTTCGACCGCGACAGCAACACCATCGAGGTGTTCGTCGGGCGCATCCGCAAGAAGCTCGACGTCGATATCATCCAGACCGTGCGCGGCCTCGGCTATCTGCTGACGCCGCCGCCCGCAACCAATGCGCATTAGAATATGATAAGTTCAGGTGGAGCGGAATGCTTCCACCGTCATTGCGAGCGGAGCGAAGCAATCCAGAGCAACGCAAATGACTGGATTGCTTCGTCGCAAGTGCTCCTCGCAATGACGCGTGATTGGACGCGCGCTACGCACGGGGAGAATTTTTGACCCGCCGCACGAAATCTCTCGCGACACGGCTGTTTCTGTCCGCGACGGCCTGGGTGGTGCTGATCCTCGTCATCACCGGCATTGTGCTGTCGACGGTCTACAGGCGCTCGACCGAGCGCGCCTTCGACCGCCGGCTCAATTTCTATCTCCGCACATTGATCGCCGAAGCGGCGCAACCTGACGATCCGAACGACAAAAGCGACAAGTCCGAAAGATCCGTGCAGTCGCTCGGCGAGCCGCTGTTCGAACTGCCGTTGTCGGGCTGGTACTGGCGCATGGCGCGCACCGACGGCGACAAGCCGGAAGTGCGTGCATCGCGCTCGCTGTGGGATGCCTCGCTGCCGAAGCTCGAAGATCAGGGCGTCGAACTCGATCAGTCCGGCGTGCGGCTCGGCTATGTCACCGGCCCGGAAAACCAGCATCTGCGCATGGTGGAGCGGCCGGTTGATCTTGGTACCGAGGGAAAATATCTCGCCACCGTCGCAGGTGACGCCACTGAAATCTCCGAGGAAACCTGGGCCTTCAATAGCTATCTGGCGCTGACGTTCGCGGCGCTGACGGTCGGCCTGCTGCTGACCACGATCTTTCAGGTGCGGTTCGGTCTGGCGCCGCTGAAGCGGATTTCCAACTCGCTGGCCGCCATCCGCTCGGGGCAGGCGGAGCGGCTGGAGGGTGAGTTTCCGGAGGAGATCGCGCCGCTGGCGCGCGAAACCAACGCGCTGCTTGATGCGAACCGGGCCATCGTCGAGCGCTCGCGCACCCATGTCGGCAATCTCGCACACGCGATCAAGACGCCGCTCTCCGTCATCGTCAACGAGGCCGGAGCCAATCGCGGCGATCCGTTTGCGGCCAAGGTTCTGGAACAGACCGACATCATGCGCGATCAGGTCGCGCATCATCTGGAGCGTGCTCGCATCGCCGCGCGTGTGACCACCATCGGCACCATCACCGAGGTCGCGCCGGTGATCGAGGCGCTGGCGCGGACGATGGAGAAGATCCACCGCGACCGGGATATCCTCATCGACGCGGAAATCAACGACGGCGCGAAGTTTCGCGGCGAGCGGCAGGACCTTGAGGAGATGGCCGGCAATCTCGTCGACAATGCCTGCAAGTGGGCGGGTCAGCGGGTGTTCATCGAAGTATTGATAGAGCGTTCGGCGGCGAATGCGCTCGATCCGATCCTGCGCATCATTGTCGATGACGACGGCCCGGGTCTGTCACCCACGGAGCGAACCCAGGTGGCCCGCCGCGGCCAGCGTCTGGACGAGACCAAGCCGGGTTCCGGCCTCGGCCTGTCCATCGTCACCGATCTGGCCCAGCTTTACGGCGGCAGTTTCACGCTCGGGGCGGCTCCGATCGGCGGTCTGCGCGCGGAACTGGTGCTGCCGGGGGTGTGATCGCCGCCGCTCTGTCGCCCCATTCGTCCGTTCCAAANCGCCCGCCGATAGAAATTGATGGGGAAAAACGCTGAAATCTCGCGCCTGTTAACAGTGGGGATAATTACCCATGTGGGACGAATCGGGTACTCCACCCCTAGTGGGATCACTGCTCGCGACCTACCAGACCAGCGTGCAAAAACTTGATCCGTTTGACTGATTCCGGAGTGGTCCAGATGTCACGAGTTCCCAAAATGCACAAAAATGGGACCTGCTGAACCAAATTGGTCGTTGCACGTTTGTTTCCTGTGAGTTAGACACTCAAAGGTTGCGAATAGCCACTTGACTCCCTGATTCGGCTTCTATAAAAGCCGCGCCTTTTTGAATTGAGTCGCTATTATGAAAGTCGGTGTCATGTCTAAATTTGACGAGCTAGCGCGGGTTTTGTTCGAGGGCGATGTCGTCGCCACCGACTTTAAAACCATGCCCGGCACCGGAGCCGATCTTTCTAGAGACCAAATGGCAAAATCCCTTTTGGAATCAATGAAACGAGTCGGTTTAGTTCGGGATGGCAAGCTGGTAAGCCCCGAATAAAATTTAGTATCAGGCAGTATACAACCTGTACGTTTGTCGCCTATGACGTTTCTATGTCAAAGGCTGATTTTGTTCGATCTTTGCAGTTTGAAAGTAAGGCGCTTAGTCCCTTTGATATCTCTCAAAGGCTAAGGCAGCTTCATGGCTGTGTATCGGTATGTCAGTTAGACCCAGATCTGTCGTCAGCCGAATATCGCGGCTATATGGTCCGATATCGAGAAAAGCGGGATAGGTCTCCAGAGAACCCCGAGCTGTATGTCTGCGTCGTATCTGCGGACCAGTCGATCGCTTGGCAACAACTCACCTGGGCCAAGGAGATATTGCAAATCTTAGATCGCCCCGAACATCGCACCGGCAATAGGACAGCGCTTGGGGCGATGATGGATGTGCGTAAAGTGCGCACTCCAAATGGCAACGGAACGCCATTGAATGTAATGGCAGATAAAAACGGTCTAACCTTAGCGCTCGGTAGTCGAATTCCACAGGTCTATCGCAACAGCTTGCGTGGTACCCGCACGCGGCCCTCCAATGATGCACTTGAAGCGATGCTTCTGGTTCCCAAAGAACTAATCGATTGGCTTCTATCCGACGAGTTCGAAAGACAGTTCGAACAAGCGCTCGTTGAATGTAACGATTGAACGGGCAGCTTGATGCTACAGCGCTACCGTATGCTCTGATTCTCAGGGCACTCTAGATGGGGCGCGCTTTGGTGGGCCATCAAGCCGATCTGGCTTAAATAATTGAATGTCCTAATTCCGCGCCTCTAGGCCTTGGACACCGGCCGCGGTACGGCCTGCCGCAATCTGGACGGCGGTGGGCTAGGGCCCGAAGCCGTAATCCACCCCCAAATCCCTGTTTCTCAACGCGAAATTAACGACGTCCCGGCTATCACACCCGGTGGACACCTGCCGGTGCCACCGAAGGTGAGCGTTTGGGCGCATGAGCCAATCGTCGATCGAGCGATTGAGAGAGTATCTCGGGCAGCTTCCGCCGAAGGCGCAAGCGTTGCTGATGCGCGAGTTCGAGCGTGCGATCGAGCGCGGCGAGGACGTGACCGTCGCCAATTTCGTGCTCGAGCAACTGCGCATGATCGTCCGCTCCTCGAGCGATGATATGACCCCGCGCGCCGACGACCCGATGCGGCGGGTGTTCCGTCCGCTCGAGCCGTTTCTGGTCGAGAATGTTGCCCATATCCGGCCCGGCCAGATCCGGCGGTCGTCGTTGGCTCCGATCTGGATGTGGCTCGGACACGAGGGCAACCCCGACGCCGTTCGTGCCTTCGAAGCTGCGCTGGAGCAGGGCGCGACACCGGACATCAACGCAGCGGTCCGCGCCATGCAGATCGCCGCTTCCGACGCCATTGCCAATGTGACCGGCGCTCTCTCCAGCGGAGAGCGCCAGCGCACGCTTGGCCGTCTCGGCGCGCCGAGCGTGGTAGAGGATATTGCGCCGATCGGTGCCGTCCTCGCCGCCAGCGACGTGCTCGACAAGCTCAGCGCCAAGCTGCCCGGCCAGATCCGGGTATTTGCGGACTCCCACGTCGCCTCGGCGATGTCCGCGCTGAATCTCCCGGCGCTGCAGACCCCGCAAGTGCTGCCGTTCGCCGTCTCGCTGGTGCTGCAGCGGCTGGCGGCGCCCTGGCAGATCGTCCGCCTCGGCATTGCGGTCGCGGCCTCCGACGACGAAATCCGTGTTGCCAGCACGCCGTTCGGTGCCACCGTGACGATGGCGATCCACGACCTGTCGCGCGTCGCCTCCGAACTGCGCAACGACATCAAGCGCGGCCAGTTCCAGGACACCTCCAATCATCTCAAAACACTGCATGACGGCGTTCGCGGTCTGCGGACCGAACTCGACATCCGCTCGGATTCGGCATGGGGCAGGCAACTCGCCGCGATCCGCGCCGAGATTTCCAACTCGCTGCAATCGGAAATCGACAGCGTGCCCGGCCGTGTGCGCCGGCTGCTGCGGCAGGGGCCGGACAAGGATGTGACCACGGCGAACCGGATCGATCCGGTGGACGTCGAGGAGACCGCGGCGCTGATCGACTTCGTCGCCGTGTGTCGCAACTATGCCAGCGAACTTGCGATCAACGAGGTGTCGCTGCGCGCCCACACCGAGCTGCAGCACTACGTCGAGAAGGCCACCGAGACCCTGGTGGAGTCCCTGCGCACCCATGACGAGAAGGTTCGCGCCTTCCGCATGATGCAGATGAAGGTCGCGATCCGGTTCTGCGAGGTGATGTATGGCCCGGATTACGCATCGCTGATGAGCAAGGCCGCCGAGATGACGCGGCCGGGCGAGCGCAAGGCGGCTGAGCCGGTAAAGCCCGCCAAGCAGCCGCGTGCCGGTTGATCTGGCGCAACACCGCCCGGCGGTTGTGCGGCATTAATCCCCCCACACATCAATTCCCGCCGAAAGGCCGAACTTCGGCCAGTGTGGAATAAGGCGAACTTCGGATTCAGGACACTGGAAACGCATTGAATCCGTGACAGAAATGTCAATTGCGCCCTTCCGCCAGCCATGGTGTAACCCGGCCGGAATGACTGCCTGTAGTGGTTCTAGTGATCCGATTCTGACATTCGCGCCCTGTTTCAGCAGGCATCATCGCGAATGTCAGAATCAAAGGACCACTAGCAAGTATAAGTCTCGTGGAGTTTTGGATTTGACATTCGCCTTACGGACCAGCCGCCAAGTGGTGGGCGAATGCCAAATCCACTCCATGAGTTTCGCCGGGAACCCCATGGAATGACGCTTTGGTTCGTGTTCGCTCTGATGACAGCCGCCGCGGTATTTGCCGTGCTGTGGCCGCTTGGGCGCGGCAATACCTCGGCGCGCGAGGGCAGCGAGACGGTGGTCTACAAGGACCAACTGGCCGAAGTTCAGCGCGATGCGGCTGCCGGCATGATCGGTGCCAACGAGGCGCAAGCCGCGCGCGTCGAAATCAGCCGCCGGCTGCTCGCAGCCTCGGACGCTGAGGCGGCCGCATCCTTGCCGTCGAGCCTCTGGTTCCGCCGCGCCGTCGCCCTGATCGCGCTTGCCGGTCTGCCGCTGGTTGCCATCGGGCTCTACGCGTCATTCGGCTCCCCATCGCTAGGCGACTTTCCGCTGGCAGAGCGCAGCCGTGCGGCGGTCGCGACCGCATCGATGGACAAGCTGGTGGCGCAGGTCGAATCCCATCTCGAGAAGAACCCGACCGACGGGCGCGGCTGGGAAGTTCTCGCGCCGGTTCTGGCGCGGATCGGCCGCTACGACGACGCGGCACGGGCCTGGCGCAACTCCATCACCTATAACGGCGAGAGCGCATCGCGCCGCGCCGATCTCGGCGAGGCTATCGCGGCGTCGAGTGGCGGCGTGGTGACTGCCGAAGCCAAGGCCGAATTCGATCGCGCCATCGCACTCGATCCTACCGAAGTGAAGGCGCGTTATTTCGCCGGTGTCGCCGCCGAACAGGATGGCCGCAAGGATGACGCCGCGAAGATCTGGCGCGCGATGCTGGCGTCGGCGCCGCAGGACGCGCCGTGGCGTCCGCTGATACAGGAAGCGCTGATGCGCGTCGGCGTCGTCGCGCCCAAGCTTTCCGATGACACCATTGCCGCCGCCAAGGACATGTCGGAGGGCGATCGCAATACCATGATCCGCGGCATGGTGGATCGTCTCGCCACGCGGCTGAAGGACAACGGCAACGATGTCGAGGGCTGGTTGCGTCTGGTGCGGGCCTATATGGTTCTCGGCGAACGCGACAAGGCGCAGGCTGCGCTCGCCGATGCGCGGCAGGCCGTCGGCAACGACGCGGCGCGGCTGCAAATTCTCAACGACGGGCTCAAAAGCCTTGGACTGGATGGATAATGCGAGTTTCATCCTTCACCTCATTGCGAGCGGAGCGAAGCAATCCGGTCTTGATCCAGCAAGAGCTGGATTGCTTCGTCGCAAGCGCTCCTCGCATACAAACTACGTGCCGGATGAGAGGCGACCCATGACACGCAAGCAGCGGCGATTGACATTGATCGGAGGCTCGCTCGCGGTGCTGGCGGTTGCGGCTGCGCTCGTCCTCAACGCGTTGCGCGACTCCATCCTGTTCTTCTCGACGCCGACCATGGCCGCCGAAAAGCACATTCAGCCCGGCCAGCGCTTCCGCCTCGGCGGAATGGTGCGCGAAGGATCGCTGGTGCGCGGCGAGCAGCTTAAAGTGAAGTTTGATGTCACCGATGGAAACTCAACCTTGCCAGTGACTTATCAGGGCATTCTTCCAGACCTGTTTCGCGAGGGGCAGGGCATCGTTTCCGAGGGTGCGCTCGATGCGCAGGGCGTGTTCAAGGCCGACACGGTTCTTGCAAAGCACGATGAGAACTACATGCCCAAGAACGTTGCCGAGGAACTGAAGAAGACCGGCCACTGGAAGGATGACTACGACAGGAAGCCGCAAAAGGCTCCGAGTGTGCAGGGAGCCGCCAAGTGATCGCCGAGGCAGGACATTACGCACTGGTTCTGGCTCTGGTTCTGGCTCTGATCCAGTCGGTGGTTCCAGTGATCGGTGCGCGCCTGCGCGATCCGGCGCTGATGAATGTCGCGCGCTCCACCGCGCTGACACAGTTCGCATTCACCGCCGTGTCATTCACCGCACTGACCTGGCTTCATGTGACATCGGATTTCTCGGTTACGAACGTGTTCGAGAATTCCCATTCCCTGAAGCCGATGATCTACAAACTCACCGGCGTATGGGGAAACCACGAAGGCTCGATGCTGTTGTGGGTCCTGATCCTGGCGCTGTTCGGCGCGCTGGTGGCGGCGTTCGGCAATAATCTGCCGCGCTCGCTGCGGGCTCATGTGCTGGCGGTGCAGGCGTGGGTCGGCACAGCGTTCTATCTGTTCATCCTCGCCACATCGAACCCGTTCGCGCGGATCGCCAATCCGCCGATGGAGGGACGCGATCTCAATCCGATCCTGCAGGACATCGGCCTCGCGATCCATCCGCCGATGCTCTATCTCGGGTATGTCGGTTTCTCGATCTCGTTTTCGTTCGCCGTAGCGGCACTGCTCGAAGGCCGCATCGATGCGGCCTGGGCGCGGTGGGTGCGACCATGGACGCTGACGGCGTGGATTTTTCTGACGCTCGGCATCGCGATGGGCTCGTACTGGGCCTATTACGAGCTCGGCTGGGGCGGCTGGTGGTTCTGGGACCCGGTGGAGAACGCCTCGCTGATGCCGTGGCTCGCCGGTACTGCGCTGCTGCATTCCGCCGTGGTGATGGAGAAGCGCGACGCGCTGAAGGTCTGGACCGTTCTGCTTGCGATCCTGACGTTCTCGCTGTCGCTGCTCGGCACCTTCCTGGTGCGTTCGGGCGTGCTGACCTCGGTGCATACCTTCGCCAGCGATCCGTCGCGGGGCGTGTTCATTCTGATGATCTTGTGTCTGTTCATCGGTGGCAGCCTCAGCCTCTATGCGTGGCGGGCGACGACGCTGAAGCAGGGCGGGTTGTTCGCCCCGATCTCGCGCGAGGGCGCGCTGGTGCTGAACAACCTGTTGCTGACGACCGCCTGCGCGACCGTCTTCGTCGGCACGCTGTATCCGCTGGCGCTTGAGGTTCTTACAGGCGACAAGATTTCCGTCGGTGCGCCGTTCTTCAATCTGACGTTTGCACCGTTGTTCCTGCCGCTGATGATCGCGGTGCCGTTCGGTCCGCTACTGGCGTGGAAGCGCGGCGACATCGTCGGCGCGTCGCAGCGCCTGACCGCGGCCGGCATCGTTGCGCTGGTGACGATGGCGGTGCTGTGGGCCTGGACCAAGGGCGGCGGCGCGTTCGCACCGCTGATGATCGGCATCGCGGTGTTCGTTGTGATCGGAGCGATGACCGACATCGTGGAGCGCACGCAACTGTTCCGCGCACCGCTGACGACCTCACTTCATCGTGCGCGCGGCCTGCCGCGTTCGACGTGGGGCTCGGCGTTTGCTCACGCGGGGCTTGGCATTGCGCTGATCGGAATTGTCTGTGAGACGACGTGGAATTCGGAGAGCATCGCATCGATGAATCCGAAGGATGTCGTCACTGTCGGCGGCTATCAGGTGCGCCTCGATGATGTGACGCAACAGCAGGGCCCCAATTACCGCGAGGCGATTTCGCATTTCACGGTGATGCTGGACGGCAAGACCATCGGCATCCTTTCGCCGTCGAAGCGCGACTTCGCGACGCGCAACATGTCGACCACCGAGGCTGCGCTGCTGACGCGGGGCGCGAGCCAGGTTTACATCTCTCTCGGTGATGCTCATGCCGACGGATCGATCGCGGTGCGGATCTATCACAAGCCGATGGTGCTGCTGATCTGGTTCGGTCCGGTGCTGATGGCGTTCGGCGGGCTGCTGTCGCTGACCGACCGGCGGTTGCGCGTCGGCGCGCCGAAACCGGCAAAGGCGGGCAAGAAGGCCGGCGCGTTGCAGGCGGCAGAGTAGCTGCGATGAAGCGCATTCTGGCGGCCTTGTTCGCGATCATGCTGACGGTAATGCCGTCGGCGCTTTACGCCGTGCAGCCCGACGAGATCATGGCCGATCCGGCGCAGGAGGCGCGGGCGCGTAACCTGTCGCGCGAATTGCGCTGCATGGTTTGTCAGAACCAATCCATCGACGATTCCGATGCGCCGCTGGCGCGCGATCTGCGTCTGCTGGTACGCGAGCGGATCGCGGCAGGCAGTACCGACCAGCAGGTGATGGACTTTCTCGTCGCGCGCTACGGCAAGTTCGTGCTGCTGAAGCCGCCGGTCGGGCGTGACACGCTGATCCTATGGCTGCTGCCGCCACTGGTTCTGGCTGGAGGCGGCGTTGCGCTGTGGTTCTACAATCGCCGCCGCAATCGTGCGGCCGCTAATGAGGAGGGTGCGTCATTCCAACTCACCCCCGAGGAAGAGGCGCGGCTGGAAAAGCTGATCGCCGCTCAGGAATCGCCGGAAAAGCCGGTTTAACGCGCGTTTTGGACCGGTTCCGGGGCGGCATTCCCCGCGGCCTCGTTTGCGGGGGTCCAGCCCAAGGCCAGTAATTTTGCAGGATTGACAACAAGCGGGCGTCCAATGCGGTCCCACGCATCGCTGTGCCCGGTCGAACGGCACAGGATCTCGATCAACCGTTCAGGCACATTTAGCAATCCGGCCCGGCGACCAATTTGGGCCCGCATTTGAGAGATCAACGCGCCAAGCGTCACCGGCTCCGGGTCGGCGACAACGTAGGTCGTGTTCAGCGCGTTCTCGCTTCGCAGCACTGTAAGCACGGCCGAATTGAAATTGTTTACGGTCAGGACGGAACGCTTGGTCCGCAGTGCGCCGAATGGCAACGGAGCGCGCAGCGCGGCGATACGGTGCAGGGTGGCGATGTTTCCCTTCGCTCCGGCTCCAAGCGTCACGACGGGGCGCAGGATCGTGTACGGCGCGCCGGTAGACGCCAGCGCCCTTTCCGCCGCCAACTTCGCGCGTCCGTAGGTCGTAGTCGGGCGCGGTTCTGAGAGCTCAGTTTGAACGTCATTGGAAAAGGGGCCGACCTGAGCCGCGATGGACGAAATAAAGATGAACCGAGAAACACCGGCAGCTTTTGCATCCGCCGCGAGTGCCGCCGTCCACCGATGGTTGACTCTGTCGATTTCATCTTCGCTGTAATCGCCGTGCGCGAGGGCAGCCAAATGAACGACCGCATGAACACCGTCAAAGTTTGGCGGTGCTGATCGCGTTGAACGGATCACGTGGTAGCCCGCAGTGGCCAGGAAGGGCGCAAGATGCGACCCTAAGAAACCTTCAGCTCCGGTGACCAGTACCCTCATACTTCCCCCCTCACGGTGGGTTTAATAAGGCCCCCAATTTTTGTATGCCCTGCAATATTCCCCGCTTGGAACCGCTAGACAAGGCGCTGAAAACACCAGCGTTTTTGCTTTTTCCGATCATGTTACGAGAAAACTGCAAGGTTACAAAACATTAATTCCCCCGTCAGAGCGCGGTAAGGCCGCGTGCCCCATCTTCCGGAGCACAGGTGCACACATGCACCGCGAGATTCGCACCCCGTTTTCGCCGTTCTCCTGGAGATTGTTCATGACCGACCACCCCACCGATCTTTCCAAACTCCCATCCTACGTCGCTCCCCGCCGTTCCATTTTCTCCGCACGCAAGTTCGCGCTGATGGCGTCGGTGGTGGCTGGTCTGGGTGTTGCCGCCTATGGCTTCAGCCCGTCGAACAACTTCGATGTGCTCACGACGACCGCGCACGCGCAGGTCAACAAGGAAGTCCGTCAGGTTCAGCAACCGATCGGCTTTGCCGACATCGTTGAACGCGTGAAGCCGTCGGTGATTTCGGTGCGCGTCAAGATGGCCGAGAAGGCAGCCACCGGTGAGGCGAGCCCGGAAGATAATCCGTTCCCGCCGAACTCGCCGATGGAGCGCTTCTTCCGCCGCTTCGGTGGTCCGGATGGATTCCCCGGCCCCGGTGGCCGTGGTGGACGTGGTGGACGCGGCGGTGGTCAGATGACCGGCCAGGGCTCGGGCTTCTTCATTTCGGCTGACGGCTTTGCCGTGACCAACAATCACGTCGTCGACGGCGCCGACAAGGTTGAAGTGACGACCGACGACGGCAAGGTCCACACCGCGAAGGTGATCGGTACCGATCCGCGCACCGACCTCGCCTTGATCAAGGTCGATGGCGTCAACAATCTTCCGTACGCCAAGCTCTCCGACAGTCAGCCGCGCATCGGCGACTGGGTGCTCGCGGTCGGCAACCCGTTCGGCCTCGGTGGCACTGTCACCGCGGGCATCGTCTCAGCGCGTGGCCGCGACATCGGCAACGGACCTTATGACGATTTCATCCAGATCGACGCGCCCGTGAACAAGGGCAACTCCGGTGGCCCGACCTTTGACACCACGGGCGACGTGATGGGCGTCAACACGGCGATCTACTCGCCGTCGGGCGGCAGCGTCGGCATTGCCTTCGCGATCCCGGCCTCCACGGTGAAGAGCGTCGTCCAGCAGTTGAAGGACAAGGGTACGGTCAGCCGCGGCTGGATCGGCGTCCAGATCCAGCAGGTGACGCCTGAGATCGCCGACAGCCTCGGCCTGAAGAAGCCCGAAGGCGCGCTCGTTGCGGAGCCTCAGGTCAACGGTCCGGCTGCCAAGGCCGGCGTTGAATCGGGAGACGTGATTACGCGCGTCAACGACCAGCCGGTGAAGGATGCGCGCGAACTCGCCCGCACCATCGGCAGCATGGCGCCGGGTCAGACCGTCAAGCTGGTCGTGGTCCACAAGGGTCAGGACAAGATCCTGAACATGACGCTCGGCGAGTTGCCGAACGCCAAGGCTGCGAAGGCCGATACCGACCAGAAGGACAGCGGCAAGGCGGGCCGAGGCAACGTGACGGTGCCGAACCTCGGTCTGACACTGGCTCCGGCGAACAGCGTTGCCGGCGCGGGCAAGGAAGGCGTGGTCGTGACCGACGTCGATCCGAACAGTCCGTCGGCAGAACGTGGCTTCAAGGAAGGCGATGTCATCCTCGAAGTCGCCGGCAAGCTGGTGAGCAATCCGGCCGAAGTTCGCGACGCGATCGCCACTGCGCGTAACGAGAACAAGAACAGCGTTCTGGTTCGCGTGAAATCCGGAGACTCGTCGCGCTTCGTCGCGATGCCGGTCGCCAAGGGCTGATCAAGGGCTAAACATCCGCGCAAGCGGGTGAGGAATGGGGAGTTGTCGCCGGCATAGTAGCCCCCGCCGACGGCTCCTTCCCGGGGGCGGGCCAAAAGCCCGTCCCTTGAATCCAGGCATGATGCTGCCTTTTTGCATCATGCAGAGATGCTTTCGGTGGAAAACGCCCCCCTCCGTCGAAAGCGGCGCGATCGCACTCCAGTCGGTCGTGCAGTGCGGGCGGTGAAGTCCCCCAGCTTCGCCGCCCGTTTTTATGCAAGGGGCTGGCGGCCGCAGGCACGTCATTCGCTGCCTTGCATGAGGACGATCATCGCGCCATGGTGACACAAAGCTCCGCTGCTCAGATCCAGACCGAATCACAGATGCGACTGCTCATCGTTGAAGACGACCGCGAGTCGGCTGACTATCTCGTGAAGGCGTTTCGCGAGGTCGGTCATGTTGCCGACCATGCAAGCGACGGCGAGGAAGGTCTCGCGCTCGCCGAGTCCGGCGAGTACGACGTGCTTGTGATCGACCGTATGCTGCCCAAGCGCGACGGGCTGTCGATCATCGGCACCCTGCGCGGCAAGGGCAACCATACACCTGCATTGATCCTGTCTGCGCTGGGCCAGGTTGACGACCGCATCAAGGGTTTGCGTGCGGGCGGCGACGATTACCTGCCGAAGCCTTATTCATTTGCCGAGTTGCTGGCGCGCGTCGAGGTGCTGTCTCGCCGTCACGGCGGTCCGTCCGAGGAGACGACCTATCGCGTCGGTGATCTTGAACTCGATCGGCTCTCGCATCAGGTCAAGCGCGGCGCCGCCGAGATTACGCTGCAGCCGCGTGAATTCCGGTTGCTGGAATACTTGATGAAACATGCGGGGCAGGTGGTCACCCGTACCATGCTGCTCGAAAACGTGTGGGACTATCATTTCGATCCGCAGACCAACGTGATTGACGTGCATATCTCGCGGCTGCGCTCCAAGATCGACAAGGGCCAGGACAAGCCGCTGCTGCACACCATTCGTGGTGCCGGATACATGATCCGTGACGGCATTCGGTAAGCTGATACGAACGACGGCGTTTCGGCTGACGCTGGTCTATCTGCTGCTGTTTGCGCTGTTCGCGGCGTCGCTGCTGGGCTATTTCGCCTGGAATACACGGCGCATGATCACCGAGCAGATCACCGACACCGTCAATTCCGAGCTGAGTGAACTTTCCGAGCAATATACAAAGGGCGGCCTGCGCGGACTTGTCGCCGCGGTCGAGGGCCGCGCGCTGCGTCCGGGGGCCAATCTCTATCTCGTCACCACGCCGCAGGGGCAGGGCGTCGCCGGCAACGTGTCGTCGCTTGAGCCCGGCGTGATGGATCATCCCGGCTGGGCCGAGACCTTCTACAAGCGGCTCGAAGAAACCGACACCAAGAACCATTACGCGCTGGTGAAGGTGTCGCAACTCTCCGGCGGTTTCCGGATTCTGGTCGGCCGTGACCTCGAGGAGCGGCGGCGGCTGTTCGGGATTGTCGCCAAGGCGGCGCAATGGTCGGTGCTGATCGTGGTCGTGCTGGGTCTGGGTGGCGGGGTGTTCGTCGCGCGTCGCGTGCTGCGCCGGATCGACGCCATGACCGGCACCACGCAGCGGATCATGGCGGGTGACCTGTCCGAGCGATTGCCGGTGGGGCGGAGCGGCGACGAGATCGACCGGCTCGCGGAAAATCTCAACGCCATGCTGGAGCGCATCGAGGCGCTGATGGTTGGCCTCAAGGAGGTCTCCGACAACATCGCCCACGATCTCAAGACGCCGCTCACGCGGCTTCGCAACCGCGCCGAGGAGGCGCTGGCGAAGGCCGGCAACGAGGGCGAGTACCGCGCGGCGCTGGAGCGGACCATCGACGAGTCGGACGGCCTGATCCGGACCTTCAATGCGCTGCTCATGATCGCGCGCGCCGAATCCGGTCAGGCCCGCGACAACATGATCGTCTTCGATGCCGCGGAAGTGGCTCATGGCATCCATGAACTTTATGAGCCGCTGGCCGAGGACAAGGGCCTGACCCTCGACGTCGCGGCCGACGCCGCGACAATCCATGGGAACCGCGAGTTGATCAGCCAGGCGCTGGCCAATCTGGTCGAGAACGCCATCAAATATGGCCAGCCAGCTGGCGCGCCCGCAGGGAAGGACCCCGTTGGCTCCGGTGCCGCCGCAAGAAACCCCGATATTCTGATCGAGGCGCACCGGGAAGGGGACAATGTTCTTCTCAGTGTCACAGACCACGGGCCTGGTATTCCAGAGGCCGACCGGCAGCGCGCGGTCGAACGGTTTGTCCGGCTGGAGGCCAGCCGTACCCAGCCCGGATCCGGGCTCGGTTTGAGTCTGGCATCGGCAGTCGCGACGTTGCATGGTGGCGACCTGCGACTCGCGGACGGCCAGCCGGGGCTGCGCGTGACGCTTGTGATCCCGAGCCGGGGCGTGGAACAGAAGACCGTATGAGTTCACCCGAGATGGGCGGTGCGGACCGACCCACCCTGGCGGCCCGTTTCGTGGCCGGACCGAAACTGTTCGCGCCTGAACAAGCCGGACGGCGGCTCGCAGAGTGGCTGGGCGATGTCTCGCCCGAGGCCGCGAGCGCGCTCAAGGCCATATCCGGCTCTCTCCCGCAGGCAAAGACAATCCTCGAAGGCATCGCGGAAGCGTCGCCCTATCTGTTCGACCTGATGCGGGCGGACGCGGGGCGCGTCGTGCGCCTGCTGCAATCCGATCCCGACGATCACCTCGCTGCACTGATCGCCAAGACGGAGGTCGATGTTGCTGCCGCGCCGGGCGAAGCCGAGGTCATGACCGCGCTGCGCCGGATGAAATCCGAAGCCGCACTGTTGATCGCGCTGTGCGATATCGGCGGTGTCTGGCCGGTGATGCGGGTGACCCGGGCGCTGACCGACATCGCCGTGACCTCCGTTCAGTGCGCCATTCGCTTCCTGCTCAAGCAGGAGGCCGCACGCGGACGGCTGCTTCCACCCGATGCAGAGCATCCGGAGGTCGGCAGCGGCCTTGTCGTGCTGGCGATGGGCAAGATGGGCGCGGGCGAGCTGAATTACTCCAGCGACATCGATCTGATCGTGTTCTACGAGCTGGAGGCGCCTACGCTGGCCGAAGGCATCGAGCCGTCGCCGTTCTTCGTCAAGGTCGCGCAGGGCCTGTCGCGTCTTCTCCAGTCGCGCACCGCCGACGGATACGTGTTCCGTGTCGATCTCCGGTTGCGGCCCGATCCCGCGTCAACGCCGGCGGCGATCTCCATCGCGGCGGCGCTGCACTATTACGAGCGCGAGGGCCGCACCTGGGAACGCGCGGCGATGATCAAGGCGCTGCCCTGCGCGGGCGACCTGAAAGCCGGCGATGCGCTGTTGGCGGAGATCGCGCCGTTCGTCTGGCGTAAGCATCTGGATTTCGCCGCACTGGCCGATGTCCACGACATGAAGCGGCAGATGCAGACGTTCCGCGGCCAGAACGAGATTTCCGTCGAAGGCCATAACGTCAAGGTTGGACGCGGCGGTATTCGCGAGATCGAATTCTTCGCCCAGACCCAGCAGTTGATCGCGGGCGGGCGGCATCCCGAATTGCGTGTGCGCCCGACGCTCGAGGCGCTCAATATTCTGGCCAACAGCAACTGGATCACGTTCGAAGCCCGCGAGGAACTGACGGCGGCTTACGAATTCCTGCGCCGGGTCGAGCATCGCCTGCAAATGGTCGCCGACGAACAGACGCACAGCCTGCCGACGGAGGCCGAGGCGGTTGAACGCTTCGCGCGCTTCTTCGGATATGACGACCGCGCTGCGTTCGCCGGGGATCTGCTTGCGCATCTTAACCGTGTGCAGAACCACTACAGCCGCTTGTTCGAAGGCGATCCCGCCGGCACCGAGAAATTGCCGGACGTGGACTACAGCGCGGGGCCTGACGACAAGCGGTTGCTCGAATATCTGCTCACGCTGGGCTTCAAGAAGCCGAAGATGGTGGCGGAGACCGTCCAGCGCTGGCTGAGCGGCGAGTATCGCGTGTTCCGGGTGGACGCGACGCGGCAGGCGTTCAATGAGTTCGTACCCGACCTGATGCGGGGTCTGTCGCGCGCCGAGGAGCCGGACGATGCCGTGATGGCGTTCGACCGCTTCCTTCAGGCGCTGCAGCGGGGCGGGCGGCTGATCTCGCTGCTGAGCCAGAACAAGGATCTGGTGGCGCTGGTCGCGCTCGTGCTCGGCGCGGCGCCGCGCCTGAGCGACATGCTGGCGCGAAAGCCGCAGATCATGGACGGCTTGATCGATCCCCGCTTCTTCGGTGCGATGCCGGATCAGAGCGAACTGTCTGCGCGCCTTGCGGCGACCCTGTCCGATGCGAATTCGTACGAGGAGTTTCTGGATCGGCTGCGGCTGTTCGGGCAGGAGAGCCTGTTCCTGATCGGCACGCGCATCCTTTCCGGCACGGTGTCGGCACAGCATGCAAGCGTGGCGTTCGCCGATGTGGCGGAGGGCATCGCGCACACCGTGAATGGTCTGGTGATGGACCAGTTCGCGGAACAGCACGGACGGATCAAGGATCAGGAAACCGCCATCGTGGCGATGGGCAAGCTTGGCAGCCGTGAGATGACAGCGTCGTCCGATCTCGACCTGATCCTGATCTATGACTTCGACCACGAAGCTCCGGACTCGGACGGGGCGCGACCTCTGCAGGGCTCGCAGTATTTCGCGCGGCTCACGCAACGTCTCATCAGCGCCTTCACGACGCGAACCAATTACGGCGTGCTGTACGAAGTCGACATGCGGCTGCGGCCATCGGGGCGGGCCGGGCCGCTGGCGTCGCGGATCGACTCTTTTTCCGAGTATCAGGAGCACGAAGCCTGGACCTGGGAGCACATGGCGCTGACGCGCGCCCGTGTCATTTCAGCATCGCCCGCTTTTCAGGCCAAGATCGAGGCCGTTATCCGCGATGTTCTGACGCGCAAGCGAGAGACCGGCATTATTGCCAACGACGTTCTGGAAATGCGCCGCGCCATCGCTGAGGAAAAGGGCGAGAGCGACATCTGGGATCTGAAGAATGCCGCCGGTGGCATGGTCGATATCGAATTCATCGCGCAGTACTTGCAACTGATCCACGCGGCGGACAAACCGGGCATTCTCGATGTCAGCACGGTGCAGGTGCTGGATAATGCCGCGCGGCTTGGGGTGCTGTCGCAGTCCGATGCCGATATTTTGCGTGCGGCGTCACGGCTCTATCATGATCTGACCCAGATCATTCGTCTGTGCGTGATCGCGAAGTTCAAGCCGGAAACAGCTGGGGAGGATCTTCTGCGAGTGCTGACGCGGGCTGGCGACGCGCCGGATTTTTCGTCCCTTGAGGCGCGCGTGCGGGAGACACAGAGCGACGTGCGCGAGGTTTTCCTGAGGCTGCTTGAAGGGATGTCTCGGCAATAATGCTGGGGGCGGGCTGTTCGCGGTGTCCGCACGGCAGCATCACGCAGACGATGGTTCCGACGCCAAGCCTTGAGCGCAGCTTCATCGATCCACCGTGAAGGCTGGCGAGGGACTTGGCGATGGCGAGCCCGAGGCCTGAACCATGGTAGCTCTTGGTGAGCTGGCTTTCGACCTGCTCGAACGGGCGTCCGAGTTTCGCCAGTGACTGCGGCGCAATGCCGATGCCACTGTCCGCGATGGTGAGTATGATCGATCCGTTCCGCATTCGGCTGCGCACCGTGACCTTACCGCCGTCGGGCGTGAACTTCACAGCATTCGACAGCAGGTTGACCGCGATCTGCTTCATGGCGCGGCGGTCGGCGACGATCGGGATCGCGCCGCGGATGTCCGCGTTCAACGTCAGGTTTTTGTTCTCGGCGCGGCCGGAAACGACGCGCAGGGATTCGGTGAGGGTTTGGGCGAGATCGAGCGGCTCGTAATCGAGCTTCATGCGTCCGGCTTCGATCTTCGACATGTCGAGGATGTCGTTGATGACGTCCAGCAGGTAGTTTCCGCTGGTCATGATGTCGTGGCAGTACTCCTGATATTTCTCGGAGCCCAGCGCGCCGAACATGCCACTGCCCATCACTTCCGAGAAGCCGATGATGGCGTTTAGCGGGGTGCGCAACTCGTGGCTCATGTTGGCGAGGAATTTCGACTTGGTCTGGTTGGCTTCCTCGGCGCGGTTCTTCTCATCGGCATATTTCTGCGCGAGTTCGGCCAGCAGTTGCGCCTGTCGCTCCAGTTCGGCCTGTGAGCGCTTGAGGTCGATCACGTTGGCGGTGAGGCGCATGTCGTTCTCGATCAGCTTCTGCTCATGCAGCTTGATCTGGGTAATGTCGGTACCGACCGACACGTAGCCGCCGTCCTTGGTGCGGCGCTCGCTGATGTTGAGCCAGCTTCCGTCTTCCAGCTGGGCTTCGAAGGTGCGGGCGCCCGGGGCGACCGAGTTGGGCAGCCGGGTACGGATTTCCGGCATGCTGCCGACTTCGATGACGGTTTCGTAGGAGGTGCCTTGCTTGACGGCGGAGTCGGGGAGCTTGTGCAGGCGCTTGAAGTGCGAGTTGCAGAGGACCAGGCGGTTGTCGGCGTCCCAGAGTACGAAGGCTTCCGGGATGGTCTCGATGGCGTCGCGCAGCCGCAGGTCGGCCTCGACGGTTCGCTCTGCAAGACTCTTCTGTTCGGTGATGTCCACCGCGATGCCGATCAGGTGGCTGCCGCCGCCGTTCTGGCCCTGGCTCAGTTCGCAGCGGACCCGCAGCCAGATCCAGTGCCCGTTGGCGTGGCGCATCCGGAATGTCTGGTCGATATGATCGAGGTTGCCGGAGACGAGCTGATCGGCGATGTGGAACAGGTCGATGTCGTCGGATTTCACCAGCGCGTTGACCTCGCCAAAGGTCAGCAGGTCGCTGCGGCTTTCCAGTCCGAGCAGTTCGAACATCGACTGCGACCAGAAAATCCGGCCACGTGACAGATCCCAGTCCCACAGGCCGCAACGGCCGCGGTTGAGCGCCGTGTCGATCCGCGAGCGAACCGCGTCGTTGATGAGGTCGCCCTCGCGAGCACGGNTCGATTGCCAGTGAAACGCGAATCCAAGGATCAGCACCACGAAGCCGGTGGTCGCCGAGAGCGTGATTTGCAACGCCGCGTCGGAGCGCCAGGGCGATTCGACCTGCTCCTGAACGATGATGACCTGGCCGGGCAGCGATTTCACAATACGCTGGGTGGCAAGGGCGCGGGGGCCGCCTGGAAGTTCGACCTCGATCACATTGGTCTGGCCGAGAGCGCTGAGCTTCGAGGTGGCGCTGAGCACGTCAAGGATGCGTCCCGTATTTTCGGCAGGAGTATCGATGGGGACGCGCGCGATGATGCGCTGTTCGGGGCTGGTCACGATGATATGGCGG
>CDFE01048231.1:11305-99373 GCA_000826465.1 Acanthamoeba mauritaniensis | reverse complement strand
ACAGGCTCTGAAGCCGCTCGGCCGACGCCGCGCGATCCTGACGAACAGGGCCCGCGCGGTCGAGACGTTCTGCCAGCAGATCAGCCAGCGCTGAGAGGTCACGCTTGATGGACGCGCGCTTCTGCCGGGTCTGGTCGACGACCTGGACGAATGCACCGATGCAGATCGTGATGAGGAACGCGATGATCAGGGTGGGAACAGCGCGTCGCAACGCAGGCTCCGCAATCAGCAGCCGGTGATATGCCGGCTTCGCGATCGACTGTGCCAATCCCTTGATAGAATCGGATTGGACACACGTTGTCGCTGCGTGCGAACGCGCCATTCCTTCGCCCCTCGAATTTTCTTGTCTGCACCCCGTTCGGGAGGTTTTCCCCAACCCTCCGAATCAAGTGTGATTTGAATCCACTTTTCCCACGCTGTCGAGAGTCAACGAATCGTTAATGCGAAATAAATGTTGTCCCAAGGAAATTCAGACTCGTTTTTGCGTGTTGGGTTGAGTCCGAAACGAGAACGGCGCGCGTGAGAGCGTCATTGCGAGCGCAGCGAAGCAATCCAGCATCTCCGATCCGCAAACAAGGACTGGATTGCTTCGTTGCTTCGCTCCTCGCAATGACGGGGCGAGATTTCTTCACGGATGAGGTGTGGGAGTGAGCGCGATTCGCTAGCGCGCGGGCTCGGCGTGGCTGATGACGCGCTTCACGGATGGAAATGCGCGGCGTAGCGCGCGTTCGATCTCGTCGACCTTCTGGTGAACCGCGATAACGCTCATCGACGGCACTGCGCGGCAGTGAAAATTGACGATCTCGCCGGCGTCAGTGTTGCGTACCCGCACATTGTGGACGTCATGGATCGCGCCGCTCTCGGCCGCGAAGCGCATCAGGGCCTGCTGGATGATCTCGACGCGGCTGGTGGCGGCGTCGGTGCCGTGCGGCAGTTCAGGTTCGAGCGGTTCGATGTGGGTGTCGACTTCGACGTCGGCACCGAATTCGTCGCGGATGGCATGTTCGAGCCCGTGAGCGATGTCGTGGGCCTCATTCAGCGGCATGTCGCCATCGACCTCGAGGTCGATGCTGACCGTCAGTTTCTCTCCGAGGTCGTGCACGGTCACATGATGAATCGCCAGACCCGAATTGCGGGCGATCACCATGATTCGCTCGCGCACGCTTTCGTTGTTGCGCGCCACCGGTACGGCGGTGAACGTCAGATCGGCGTCGTGAAGTGCTGTGGTCACCGCGTCCTGCGCCTTGCGCTTGATGGCATCGATACGGTCGATGGGGTAGGTGCGGGGCACCTGCACCGTCGCATCGACGAAGTGCCGGGCGCCGACCATCCGCACGCGCAGCCGCTCCACATCGACGACGCCGGGAATGGCGCGGATTGCCTCCTCGGCTTTCTCGGACGCGCCTTCGGGCGCGCGATCCAGCAGCGTCTCGATGGTCGATTTGCCGAGCCGCAGCCCCAGAATCGAAATCAGCACGGCGACCGCGATCGCCGCACCGGCATCGCCCCAGCCATAGCCGAATGCCGCGAGGCCAAGGCCGATGATGACGGCGAACGAGCCGAGCACGTCTGAGGCAAAGTGGAGCGCGTCGGCTTCCAGCGCCTGGCTTTTGGTTTCCATCGCCGTGCGATGGAGCGCCCGCGCCCGCCAGAAGTTTACCGCGATGTCCACCACGAGCACGACGAAGGGCAACGCGGTCAGCGTTGGCGGCGCCACGCCTTCGCGCAGGCGGCTATAGGCCTCGACCACGATGCCGCCGGCCAGAATATAGAGAAGGGCGATCACGCCGAGCGCCGAGAGGCTTTCGAGCTTGCCGTGACCGTAATGATGTTCGGCGTCGGCAGGTTTGTCGGACACCCGCACCACGACCCATGTCACGATGGTGGCGATCAGATCGACCGACGAGTGCAGCGCTTCGGAGATCAGCGCGATACTGCCGATGGCGACGCCCACGGCGAATTTGACCGCGGCCATGCTGGCGCTGGCGGCGATCGAAATGGCGGCGACCCGTTGCTTGACTGCGCTCATCGGCTCCTCAATGCGCGGGTCTTGTCACGGCCGTGGAGTGAACGTCAATGCGGGAGTTCGCGATTCAAAATGCGTATCATTCGCAGGAAGCGTAGCCCTCAAAGCTTAAGGACAATCTTGCCGAAATGCCTGTTCGCCGACATGTAGTCCACAGCCTGTGCGATGTCGCCGAACGCGAATACGCGGTCGACCGGTAGCTTTAGTTTGCCGGATTCCACTGCGGACCAAATGTCCTGTTTGACCTTCGCGAAGATGTCGCGAATTTCCTTGATGGAGCGGGTGCGGAAAGTCACGCCGATGTACTGGATGCGGCGTGCGGCATGCAGATCGAAATCGAAATCGCCGTGGGTGCCGCCGAGCCGTCCGACATTGACAATGCGGCCGAGCACTTTGGTCGCCGCCAGATTCTGGTTGGCGAGCTTCCCCGAGACCTGATCGATGATGACATCGACGCCCGCGCCGCCGGTGGCTTTCAGGACCTGATCGACCCACGCCGGATCGTTCGAGTCGATCGCCATGTCCGCACCGTGGGCAGTGAGTTGCGCGCGCCGCGCAGCGTCCGTGGACGATCCGATCACCAGCTTCGCACCCTTGAGCTTGGCGATCTGTTGCGCNAACCCGACGCCCGAACTCGCGCCTTGCACCAGCACTGTCTGGCCTGGCTGGAGCGCACCATTGGTGACAACGGCGTTGTGCATGGTGGACAACGCAATCGGCAGCGTGGCGGCCTGCTCGAAACTCATGGGCGCGGGGACAGGAAGCAGGCGGCCATGGTCGGTCATCGTATATTCCGCATAGCCGCCGGGGCCGGAGCCCATCACCCGGTCGCCGATCTTGAGCCCCTTTGCATCGGGGCCGAGTTCAACGATTTCGCCGGCCCACTCCATGCCGAGTACGGTGCCGACACCGCCGGCCGCACCGTGAACATGCCCCTTGATCATGCCCAGATCGGCGCGGTTCATGCCGCAGGTATGGACCCTCACCAGAACCTGCGTGCCCTTCGGCGAGGGCTTCGGCGCATCGGTGATCGCGGCGCCGTTCGCGCCGTAAACGTAAGCCTTCATGTGATTGCTCTCTGAGTTACGCGCGCTGAGGATGGTCTTCAGGGTATAGCAGTACTTTCGCGGCCGCGTAAAATTGGCGTCTGCGACGCTTGTCGAGTGGGCGCCTATGGCCAGCGCGGCGAAATAGCCGATAATGACCCGCATTTTGGTAAGGCGGCGCTCACCAAATTCTGTCACAGCTTCGTTATCGGATTCGCGGCAACGGCCTGCGGATAGCATCCATGCGCGGAGAAATGATGGTCCTGCGGATAGCCTGTCTGGTGGTCATGCTGTTCTCGGTCCTGCCGTTCGCGCAGGCAGAGGATACAACATCAGCGATTCCGCAGCGCGAACTCGTGGTCGGCGTGAAGGATGCGCCGCCGTTTGCCGTGAAGGGCGCCGATGGTGCGTGGTCGGGCCTTAGTGTCGAACTCTGGCGTCAGGTCGCGAAGGCAGCGAAGCTGCAGTATCGCTTCACCGAACTGAAAGACATGCCGGAGCTAATCCAGGAAACGGCCGCTGGAAACCTTGACGTTGCGGTCGGCGCGATCACGGTCACCGTCGATCGTGAGAAGATTCTCGATTTCACGCAGACCTATTATTCGACCGGTACGGGCATCGCCGTTCCAATCGTGAGTGTCATGAACTGGGGCACGTTGCGCCGGGCGATGACGTCGTTCAATTTCCTGCAGGCGATCGTCGCGCTGATCGGACTGACGCTGGGGGCCGGCATTCTCGTATGGCTTCTCGAGCGGCGGCAGAACGAGTATTTCGGCGGAAGCGTCACCAAGGGCATCAGCTCCAGTGTGTGGTGGTCGACATTGGCGATGACGCAGCGATCGTCGGCGGAGAAGGGGCCACAAACCATTCTCGGCCGGTGCGTCGCGACGATCTGGCTGGTCGTCTCGGTGATTACAATTGCCGTATTCACCGCGGGTGTGACATCGGTGCTGACCACATCGCAAATTCAGGGAACGATCACCGGCGTCTCCGATCTGGCAGCCGTTCGCGTCGGTACTGTCAAGGGGACGTCGTCAGAAGGCGATCTCATCAGGCGCAAGCTTAAGTTTCACTCCTACGACACAACGCGCGATGGCCTGACGGCGCTGCGTGCCGGACGCCTCGACGCCTTCGTCTACGACAAGCCGTTGCTGACCTGGGCCATCCGCCAAGGTTATGCGTCACGGCTCAAGGTGCTGGATATTTCCATTGAAGCCCAGAACTATGCATTTGCGGTGCCGCCCGACAGCCCGCTGCGCAAACCGTTGTCGATTGCGATCCTTGCTACGATCCAGAACGAGCAATGGACCGAGGCGCGCATCCGCTACCTCGGAGAGGACTCACTGAGTTCGCCTTGAGGCCAGCCCGGTGCGTTCCGCAGTTACGAGACTATGGAATGGACGTAGCGTTGGCTCAGAACAGTTCGGCCGACGCGACGCGATTCAGAGCCTGAATTTGCTGCGGGGCAGGAGCCTGCTTTGAATTTTCGGCTTCCGCGACGATGTCCCTGAGCTTTCTGTACGCACGCTCCGCGGTATCCACCGGAAGCGGTGCTTCATCGAAGGACTCGATATATCTGTCGGCCATCGCCGCGAGCAACTGGTACAGCGCGCGATGCTCTGAGTCAGAAGCGGAAAGCTGAAGAGTTTTGGTGCGGAAGGCCTTGTAAGTATGAAGGCCGGGATGCTGACCCGAAAGCCAGGTACTGAGTTCACCCAAGATGTTTCTCCCTTGGAGCAAGAGGAAACAACCGTTTCTAATCGTGCGCCGCTATTCCCACAACCCTTGCTCAATCACAGCCGCTTGAGCAGTTCAGTAGACCCAGCCGCTTGTTTCGGCTCTCCACGCAATTGTTTCCGAAAGTTTCAATCGGTGCGCATATGCCGCATGCGCCACCGCCAGTGCAGCCCGGAGCCGATTCCGGCTAGATACGCATAATACGCCCCGCGCCCGCTTTCAGGACACTTCGCGAAATGGACGCAATTTCAGCGAAGCAGTCTCCGGCGACGGATGGTTTGCCGCCCGAACGCAGGCGGTGGGCTGTCCTCGCGATTTTCACTGCGCTGGCGATGGCTGCGCTCGATACTGCGATCGCCAACATTGCGCTTCCGGCGATTGCGGCTGATCTGAATACGACGCCCGCCGACGTGATCTGGGTCGTGAACGTTTACCAGATCGCCATGGTCGCAACCTTGTTGCCGCTGGCGGCTCTCGGAGAGATCGTCGGTCATCAGCGCATCTATCTTTGGGGCTTGCTGCTGTTCACGATTGCCTCGCTGGCCTGCGCACTGGCGTGGTCATTGCCGACGCTGCTGATCGCACGTGTGCTCCAGGGGTTGGGGGCGGCCGGTGTCATGAGCGTCAACACGGCGCTCGTCAGGTTTGTTTACCCGTCGCGTCTTCACGGGCGCGGCTTCGGTAACAACGCGCTGGTGGTGGCAACGGCCTTTACGCTGGGTCCGGCACTCGCATCCGGCATTCTGTCGGTGGCGTCGTGGCCCTGGCTGTTCGCGATCAACATCCCGTTCGGCGTGGCCGCGATGCTGATCGGCATGAAAACCCTGCCGCAGACGCCGCGCGCCGCCCATAGCTTCGACGTTCCCGGCGCGTTGCTGACGTCGATAAGTCTCTGTCTCTTTATTGTCGGAATCGGCAGCGCCGCGCACGGGACGTCTGCTGCCGTTGTCGCCGTCGAGCTTGTGGGGGCCGTCATCTTCGGTGCGTTGCTGATCCGCAGACAGGCCGATCATCCGGCCCCGATGCTGCCGGTTGACCTGTTTCGCAGGCCGATGTTCTCCCTATCGGTCGCCACGGCGGTGTGTTCGTTCGCGGTGCAGGGTCTCGCATTCGTGTCGCTGCCGTTCTACTTCGAGGACGTTCTCCACCGTACCCAGGTCGAGACCGGCTTCTTCATGACGCCATGGTCGGTTGTGGTCGGCATCATGGCGCCGATCGCAGGGCGGCTGTCGAATCGTCATTCTGCCGGGATGCTGGGCGGATTGGGGTTGCTACTGCTCGCGATCGGCATGGCGCTGCTGGCGACGTTGCCGCCATCGCCAAGCGTCCTCGATATCGTCTGGCGCATGGCGATTTGCGGTTGCGGTTTCGGCTTTTTCCAAGCCCCGAACATGAAGGCCATCATGAGCAGCGCGCCGGCCGGGCGCAGCGGCGGGGCCAGCGGCATCGTTGCCACCGCACGCCTGATCGGGCAGACCACAGGTGCGGCGCTGGCCGCGCTGTGTTTCGGGCTCGCCGGGCTCGCCGGGCACGACGGCGCGACGTGGGCGCTTGCGCTGGGCGCGGGGGTCGGTGTGCTCGGCTGCGTTATGAGTTTCCTGCGCCTGACTGTGCGTTGACGCTCCGGATTTTCCGGCCTACCGATTGTCAAAACAATAGTCGTCAGGGAGATGTCAGTGTCCGACCAGCCGGTGCTTCTGAAAGTCGATGGACCGATCGCCAGGATCGTTTTCAACCGTCCCAAAGTCCTGAACGCGCTCAGTGTGGCCGCCGCGGAAGCATTTCTCGCCGCCTGTAAAAGCGTCGCGGCCGATTCAGGAAATCGCGTTGTCATTATCGCAGGGGAGGGCCGCGCCTTCATGGCGGGCGGCGACATCTCCGCTTTCGAGGGATCGGCGGCAGAGGTGCGTATGCGTGTGCCGACGATCATGGAGCCGCTGCATGAAGGCCTCGAAATTCTGGCAGGGCTACCGAGGCCGGTGGTTGCGAGCCTGCAAGGGGCAGTCGCCGGGGCCGGCATGAGCATCGCGCTTTCGACGGATCTCGCAATCGCGGCGGACAACGCGATTTTCACGTTGGCCTATTCGAAACTCGGCACAAGCCCAGACGGATCGTCATCATGGACGCTGCCGCGGCTTGTGGGTTTGCGCAAGGCGATGGAAATTGCATTGCTGTCGGATGTCTATGACGCGCCAGAGGCGCTCCGGCTCGGTCTCGTCAATCGCGTGGTGCCTGCGGCCGATCTGGCCAGTGAAACCGACAAGCTCGCGCGCCGACTTGCCGACGGGCCGACATTTGCTTTCGGCAGGACCAAGGCATTGTTGCGTGGATCGCTGGACAACTCACTGCATGATCAGCTTGCCGCCGAGGCTGCGGGCTTTGGCGCGTGCATTGGGACCGCGGATTTCGCGGAAGGTGTCGGCGCGTTCCTTGGCAAGCGTCAGCCAACCTTCAAAGGCAAGTAACGGCGCAGCGTTTAGCTGGAATTGAGCGAACATCGGAGAATGAATCATGAAAACGAGACTGGCCCCTTACAAAATCGCACCTGACCTCATGAAGGCGATGGGCGCGCTTGAAGCCGCCGTTGCGGGCAGCGGGCTGGAGAAATCCCTGATCGAACTGGTCAAGACCCGTGCCTCGCAGATCAACGGCTGCGCCTTCTGCGTTCACATGCACACCAAGGATGCCCGCGCGCTGGGCGAAACCGAGGAGCGGCTTTACGTGCTGAGCGCCTGGCGTGAGTCGCCGCTCTACACCGATCGCGAACGCGCGGCGCTTGCCTGGACTGAATCCGTGACGCTGGTCTCACAGACCAATGTTCCCGACGATGTCTATGAGCAGGTTCGGGGCAGCTTTTCGGACGAGGAGATCGTCAAGCTCACCATGCTGGTGGCGACCATCAACGCGTGGAACCGTATCGCCGTCAGCTTCAGGTTTATCCATCCGGTGAAGGCGGCGGCTGTTGCCTGACCGCTACACCGCCGGCGATGCCGCCGCCGCAGATTTCTGCGGCGGCCCGATCAGCAGCTTCGTCAGCCAGCGCCGGCTCGGGTTTTCGACGGTGACGTAGGAGATGCGCCCGATCGCAAGCACCAGCAGCGAAATCGCCGTCACCAATAGAAGCTGCGGCATGAGGCCGATGGTCTTCGAGACCTGCGAGATGAGGATCATCCCGACCGCGTAGTGGTAGAGGTAGATCGAGTAGCTGCACTCGCCGATCCAGACCAGCGGGCGAACTTCGAAGATCCGCACCGATGCGGATTTCGTCGCCAATAGCCAGAACAGGGCCAGGAACGACAACGCGGCGGTGCTGGCGACGATCGGGTCGCGCCCGATCATGGCGTAGTTTGTACTGACCCGCGCGATCAGCGCATACATGACGGCGAGCATGATGAGGGCCGCGCGCTTCGTGAGGCGTTCCTTGTACATTTCATAGAACACCGCACCGGCCGCGAACCATGGCATGTAGTCCGGGATGAAAAGCGCGTCGTAGACGCCGTTATATCCCGGCATCGCGCGCCGTAGCAGCGCGCGGGCGATGTAGATAACGAGCGTGAAGATGACAAGGTTGCGCGCCAGCTTCTGCCGCGAGAACAGCCAGAACAGCAACACGGCGATCATATAGAATCTGATCTCGACCACGAGCGACCAGTAGACGCCGGTGACGAATTCAACCTTTGGAAACAGCCCCGACCACAGCGAGGTCGGCGTCAGTGTCAGCGAGGGCAGGAAGTTTGGCCAGAACTGGCGGCGGGTGAGGGCGAACGGTGAATCGGACCAGTTCAGCAAGAAGAAGGTGATGACTGCGGAGACAATCAGCGCCGGCCAGATGCGGACGAAGCGCCGCACCACGAAATCAAGCGCCGATGCCGATGACTCGAGCGTCATCGCGATGACGAAGCCCGAGATGATGAAGAACAGCTCGACGCCCATGTAGCCGTACTTGAAGATCAGGACGTTGCTGAACGTCTCGCCGTAGGGGTATAGCGTCGATTTGTAATAAAATGACTCCAGATGGTAGAAATAGTGGAAGCCCATCACCAGCAGGATGGCGACGCCGCGCAAACCGTCCAGGGCACGGAGTCGGTGGCTTGCCATGGCATGCCCACGTTTGTGATCGATCGCGGGCCGACAGTCAGTCCCGCCTGGTCGATTGTCTTTATGTTCCCTGTTTTGTCAATTTGCGTAAATGCAAAGGTGCTTAGCCCGCCCGCGCGATGTCCTCCGCCGTCCGCACTTCCGGCTGTGACAGCGCGCGAAGGTTCAAGGACTCTCCGCGCATTTGGGAGAGCGATTGTAACGCCCGGTCTCGATCTTCCTCAAGCAGTTTGCCGTGGCTTGCGACCGCCGCGTCCGGGTCTCGGCGCTTGATGGATTCCAGAGTCGACGTCATCAGATCTGTCGCCAGTCGCCTCAGGTCGCGAGTCTGATAGTCGAGCGGTGACTTCCAGATCGTCGTCCAGACCGTTTGATTGGCGAGGTCGGTGAGCAACTCGACCAGAAGTTCGTTGCCCGAGCCGCGTGCGACCGTCTTGACCGCGCGTGTTGTGACTCTGGCGAATGCCATCGGATCACCATTTTCGACCATCGTCTCGAGTTCCGCGCAGCGCCGCGCCAGCGTCTCGACATAGCTTTCGATAGGGGCGGTCGCCATCGCGCGAACTGCCAGTAGCGAAAGCGCCATGCGCACATTGAACAGGTCGGCGATCGATTTCAGTGAGAGCGGCCGCACGTAAGCGCCGCGGCGGGGCAGCAATTCGACGAGACGGCGGCGTTCGAGAATGCGAATGGCCTCGCGGATCGGACCCCGGCTGACGCCAAAGTCCCGTGCAAGGTCGAGTTCGACCAGACGTTCCCCCGCCTTGCGGCGGCCGGCGACAATCTCGGCGCCGAGTTCGTCGGCGACCTGGTCCGGGATCGTTCGCGCCGCGAACTTTCTCTCGAAGTCGTCGTCTCGTGTGGTCATTGGCTTTCGGAGGAGTGCTGCCATGACTTGGTTCTCTATCAATTGGTCCGCATATCGAACCCCTACGTCTATTCTACCGTTAAAAGTCAATTGTTGACAATCGACAAATGATGATCTTTCATGCCTGACGTCACCCTGCAAGGCGAACTCCATCGCATTTGTTCGGGAAAGGAGCCTGTCCGGGGCCGGATCTGACCGACCTGGATGCGAAAGGCCGACGATCGACCCGGCAACAAGACCGGTTAGTTCAGGGAAGGAGCAAGTAATGCAGACGCCGCGTGCGACGTTGATATTTGTGACTCCGGCGGCCGGAAGGACTTGCCGTAACGACCGCACAGCGTACGAGCCTGCTCTGAAATCCCTCTCAATTCATCTCGTCTGATCGCGCGATGGTTAGCGCGACTGATTTGTCCGACCCCACGGTGATGCGTCCGCAATCCGCGTCGCGGCTGCTCGATGTGCGGGGGCTTTCACTCTCCTTCGCAACGATCGAGGGTGAGTTGCCGATCACCAAGAACGTGAGCTTTTCGATCCGGCCGGGCGAGCGGGTCGGGATTGTCGGTGAGAGCGGCTGCGGCAAGACGGTGACGGGCCTTTCGCTGCTGCGCCTGCTGCCGCCGCAATCCGCGCGCGTGAAGGGCGAGATCCTGTTCGAAGGCACGGATCTCGCAGGGTTGTCGCAGCGGCAAATGCGCGCTGTGCGCGGCCGCGATATCGCGATGATCTTTCAGGAGCCGATGAGCGCGCTCGATCCCGTCTTCACTGTCGGAGACCAGATCAGCGAAGCCTATCGGGCGCATTTCCCGGCCAGTCGCGCCGAAGGGCGCGAGCGGGCCATTGCCGCGCTTGCGGAAGTCGGCATTCCCGCGCCGGAGCGCCGCTGCGACGAATATCCGCACCAGTTGTCCGGGGGCATGCGCCAGCGCGTGATGATCGCGATGGCGCTAATCTGCAAGCCGAAGCTGCTGATTGCGGACGAGCCGACGACGGCGCTCGACGTCACGGTGCAGGCGCAGATCACCGACCTTCTGCGCTCGCTGAGTGAGCGAACCGGGACCGCGCTCATTTTCATTACACACGATCTCGGCGTGGTGGCTGAAGTCTGCACGCGCATGATCACCATGTATGCCGGCGAGGTTGTCGAAGACGCGCCAGTCGACGACGCGCTGCTAAGGCCGCGCCATCCCTATACATCGGGACTTCTGCGTTCGTTGCCGGGCCTCAGTCAGCGCCGCGGCGTGCTGCCGTCGATTCCGGGCCGTGTCCCGTCGCCGACGGGCATGCCTGCTGGTTGCCGCTTTCGTCCGCGTTGCATGCACGCGGCAGACGGCTGCGAGCGCGAGCAGCCGATGATCGAGGTGGAGCCGGGCCGTTTGGCGCGTTGCTGGCGCGCGTCCGATCTCACTCTGCCGGGAGCGGTGAACTGATGGCCGAGACCAATTCCGCAGTGAAAGACATTCTGGCGGTGCGTGATCTGCGCATCCTTTTCCCGACGCGTGATGGCCGCGACACCGTGAAGGCGATCGACGGAATGGACTTTGACGTCCGCGCCGGAGAAACCTTCGGCGTGATCGGTGAATCCGGTTCAGGCAAGACGACACTGGGCCGTGCGCTGGTATCGCTGATTACGCCAACGCACGGACACATCCTGCACAACGGCACTGATCCTGAATCGCTCAGCACCAGCCAATTCAGGAAGCACCGGCGCGATTATCAGATCATCTTCCAGGACCCCAATGCGGCGCTCAATCCGCGGATGACGATCATCGATAGCGTGATCGAACCGATGGAAGTGATGCGGGAGGGCAACGACGCATCGCGCCGCAAGCGCGGGGTCGCGGCACTGGAGCGGGTAGGGCTCTCGCCCGAAACCGCCGGCCGATATCCGCACCAGCTCTCGGGCGGCCAGAAGCAGCGGGTCAACATCGCTCGGGTTTTGACACTGCGCCCCAAGGTTATCGTCTGCGATGAGGTCGTGGCCGCGCTCGATGTTTCGATCCGAGGCGACGTGCTCAATCTCTTCACCGATCTGCAGCGTGAATTCGGGTTGACCTACGTTTTCATCACGCACGATATTTCCGTCGTCTCCCATGTCTCCGACCGCGTCGCCGTGACCTATCTCGGCAAGCTGATGGAGCTTGGCCCGACGGAAGACGTGATCGAACACCCGCTTCATCCCTATACACGGGCGCTTCTGTCGGCGGAGCCTGTTCCTCTGCCGTCCAGCATGCGCGTTGATAAGCGGATCATTCTCCAGGGCGAAATCCCAAGTCCGGTGGCTCCGCCGTCAGGCTGCCGGTTTCGCACCCGCTGTCCCTCGGTCCAGCCGCGCTGTGCGGCGGAAGTGCCTGCCTGGCGGGAACTGAAGCCCGGACATTCGGTCGCCTGTCATTTCGCTACCGCGGAAGGGCCGCCGCCTGACAATCAAAATGCGCCAGTTGCGCAATAACAACGGGAGGAAAAAGGAATGAAGAAGTTCGATCACATGACAGGCGCATTGCACCGTCGCGAGATGCTGGCACTGATGGGCGGCGCCGCTGCCGCAGGAACCTTCGGGCTCCCGGCGTTTGCTCAGGACCAAAAGAAGGGCGGCATTCTAAAGATTGCGGCTCCGGCCAACCCGTCCTCACTCGATCCGGCCACGGGCGGCGCGGGCTCCGATCACAGCATTCTCTGGACCATGTACGACACGCTAGTCGAGTGGGACTACGAGACACTCAAGCCGAATCCCGGTCTTGCCAAATGGTCGTACCCTGACCCCAAGACCCTGGTGTTCGACATCCAGAGCGGCATCAAGTTTCACGATGGCACGCCGCTCGACGCGGAAGCCGTCAAGTTCAATATCGATCGCGGCCGCCAGGATCAGCGCTCGAACGTGAAGGCGGATCTTACCAGCATCGAGGCGGTCGAAGTCACCGGTCCGCTGCAGGTGACCCTGAAGCTGAAGAATGCGGACAGTGCATTGCCCGCAATCTTTTCCGACCGCGCCGGCATGATGGTGTCTCCGACCAACATCAAGGCGCTCGGCAATGACACCGACCGCAAGCCTGTCGGAGCGGGACCGTGGAAGTTCGTGCGGTGGGCCGACAACGAAATCATCGTCGTGACCCGCAATGAAAATTACTGGCGTCCCGGACGCCCATACCTGGACGGCATCGAGTTCAACATCATTCCGGAACTTGCGACCGCATTGCGCTCGGTGGTTGCAGGCCAGAATGACATGTCGTTCGCGCTGCCCGCGCGCCTGAAGCCGGTGATCGATCGCGCGAAGAACCTCACGACGGTGATGTCGCCGACGCTGTACTGTATTCAGATCTACTTCAATCACGCCCGCGCGCCGCTCGACAACGTCAAGGTCCGGCAAGCCATCAACTTCGCGCTGGATCGCGAAGCGTTCGTTAAGGCGACGATGGGTGGCCTCGGCGAACCGGCAAAAATGACGTTACCCAGCACCCACTGGGCCTTTGACAAGTCCATTGCCAGTCTTTATCCGCACGACCCGGACAAGGCGCGCAAGCTGCTGGCGGAGGCAGGCTTCAAGGATGGCCTTGAGTTGACCATCGGCGGTTACATGGATCAGGACTCGGTCCGTCGCGGCGAAGTGATTCAGGATCAGCTCGGCAAAGCCGGAATTCGGCTTAAATTCTCGCGGGGCACGATCGCGGAAATCAGTTCGCAGTTCTTCGCCACTGAAAAGAAGTTCGATCTTTTGGTGTCCGCATGGACGGGGCGGCCGGATCCGAGCATGACCTATGCGCTCGGTTTCGATAAGGGCGCTTACTACAACGCCGGTCGTCTCGCGGCTCCCGAACTGTCCACGCTGATTCAGGAAAGCCGCGAAAGCGAAGACCTGACCAAACGCGCCGCCGTGTTCGCGAAGATCCAGCGCTTCACGATGGAGAACGCGCTGTCCGCTCCGCTCGCGTTCCAGTTCGAGATCGACGCGCTCTCCGAGAAGGTGAAGGGCTTCAAGCCGAACCTGCTCGGCAAGCCGAAGTTCGAAAACATCTCGCTGGGATAATACCCACACCGGCGCCGCAGCGATGAGCGCGGCGCCGGTCATCGACCATCGAAGGCCTGGTTCCGTCATGATCACCGCCGCCAAACTCAGCATCATCGGCCGCCGTCTGCTCCAGACGTTGCCGGTGATCGTGTTGTCGACCTTCATCGTTTTCGGCTTGCTCAAACTGGTGCCGGGCGATGTCGCCGTGACGCTGGCGGGCGACAATGCGTCGGAGCAGCGGATCACGGAAATCCGTGAAATCTACGGTCTCGACCGGCCATTCTTCGTTCAGTACGGGACCTGGCTCTGGAAAGCCGCACATGGCGATCTATCGAACTCGCTGGTTTCGAGCGAAGCGGTTCTTACATCGATCAAGCGATGCCTTCCGCACACGCTGTTGATCGTGAGTCTGGCGTTGTTGCTGGCGCTGATCATCGGAATCCCGCTCGGTATTGCAGCGGCAAGCAGGCCGAGCTCATGGGTCGACAGCTTCGTCATGGCCGTTGCTTCGCTTGGCGTGGCGGTGCCGAATTTCTGGCTCGGCATGCTGTTGGTGGCATTTTTTGCGCTTGAGATGAATTGGCTACCGGCCACCGGGGCAGTGGCCTTCGCGCAGGACCCATGGGGCGCGTTACGGCACGCACTTCTGCCTGCGGTGGCGTTGGCGTCGGGCGGTATAGCGGAGGTCGCCCGGCAGTTGCGATCGTCGCTGGTCGAAATCCTGTCATCGCAGCAGGTGCGAACGCTGCACGCCAAGGGTTTGCCGCCGTCCTCGATCCTGTGGCGGCACGGACTAAAAAACGTCAGCGTCAATCTTCTGACGGTGGTGAGCCTGCTTGCCAACCGCATGCTGGCGGCCACGGTGGTCGTGGAAGCCGTGTTCGCTATTCCGGGCATGGGCAGCCTGATCGTCAACGCCGCCATGAACCGGGATTTTCCGGTGGTGCAGGGCGTGGTGTTCGCCATGGTGCTGATTGTGGTTGGCCTCAACCTGCTGACCGACATTCTCTACAGTGTTCTCGATCCGAGGATTTCCTGAGATGGCGGACACAGTCGTTACCTCGGAACGCAAGCCGAGCTGGTTCGCCGGTTTCGGCCGCTGGTTCCGATCCGATCTGCGTGGCGCGCTGAGCCTTTCGTTCCTCGTCGCTCTCATTGTGATTTCGATTCTGGGGCCGTGGATTTCGCCTTACCCGCCGACGATGCAGGATCTCGATGCAGCGCTGTCGCCGATGACCGCAAAGCACTGGCTTGGCGCTGATGATCTTGGGCGCGATACGCTGAGCCGATTGATCTACGGCGGCATGGCGTCGCTCTATGCGAGCTTTCTGGCAGTCGCCATCGCGGTGGCGATCGGTGTTCCGGTTGGTGTGTTGGCCGGTTATCTCGGCGGCTGGGTCGATGAAGCGATCAGCCGTGTCGTCGACAGCTTCCTGTCGTTCCCGGCCATCGTGCTGGCAATCGCGGTCACGGGCGCGCTGGGTATCGGCCTGACCAACGGCATGATTTCAGTCGGCATCGTCTTCGCCCCGCAACTGGCGCGGCTGGTTCGCGCGCGAACGCTGGTGGTGCGCAACGAGCTTTATGTCGATGCGGCGCGATGCTTCGGTGTGTCCACCGGCCGCATTCTGTGGCGTCACGTTCTGCCGAACGCGATCCAGCCGGTGATCGTGCAGGTGACGCTGCTGCTGGCAGCCGCGTTGCTCGCGGAAGCGAGCCTCAGCTTCCTCGGTCTCGGCATCCAGCCGCCGGATCCGAGTTGGGGCGCGATGCTGGCGCGCGCTTACCAGAACATGGAGATCGCGCCCGAGCAGATGTATCCGCCGGGACTGGCGATCCTGTTCACGGCGCTTGCCTTCAACACACTGGGCGAGTCGATGCGGGTTGCGCTGGATCCGACCATGAAACGCCGCTGACATTTGGTTTTAAGAACAAGAAGGAAAACAGACATGGCCGCGGGCATTACTGAAAGGGACTATCTGGAGCAGCTTCATGCCTTGTGGGACAAGGCTTGGCCGAAAGGCATTTCGCGGACACCGTATTACCCGCACGGCGAAGTCGCACTGACCGAGTATCTGCGCGCTTGGGCGAAGCAGCGGCCGCAGCGCCCCGCGGTGATTTTCTATGGCCATGTGACGACCTACGCCGATCTCGATCAGCAGAGCGATCGCTTCGCGGCGCTGCTTCAGGCCAAGGGCGTGCGCAAGGGCGATCGCGTCGCGGTGTTCCTGCCGAACTGCCCGCAGTTTCACATCGTGTTCTTCGGCATCCTGAAGCTCGGTGCGATCCATGTGCCAGTCAGTCCGCTGTCGCGCGCGTTCGAGCTTGCCTATGAACTGAACGACACCGATGCCGAGGTGATTGTTGCGCTGGACCAGCTTGCGGCAACGGTTGAACAGGTGCGTGGCGAGACCAAGCTGCGCGAGGTCATTGTGACCAGCTTCGCAGATGTGCTTCCCGCAAAGCCCTCGATCCCGGTTCCGGATTCGATCACCGGGCCGCGCCTCGCAGTTCCGGGCGCAACCGACCTGCTGCCGGCGCTGGTGGCGATGCCTGCGCCGATGCCCCTGCCGCCCGCCGGCCTCGATGATGTCGCGGCGCTCAATTACACCGGCGGCACCACGGGCATGCCGAAAGGCTGCGTTCACACGCAGCGCGACATGGTCTACACCGCCGCCGCCAATCAGGGCATCTCGGTCACGTCGAGCGAAGACAGCATCTTCCTGTCGTTCTTCCCTGAATTCTGGATCGCGGGCGAAAACTTCGGCCTGATCTTTCCACTATTCACCGGCGCGACGCTGGTATTGCTGGCGCGCTGGGATGCGGTCAGCACGCTTGCCGCGATCGACAAGTACAAGGTGAACATCACGGCGATGCCGGTTGATGGCGCCGTCGAACTGATGGATCATCCGCGCTTCAAGGACTTCGACCTGTCGTCGCTGACGCAGGTGCGCGTGGTCTCCTTCGTCAAGAAGCTCAATCCGGATTACCGCAAGCGCTGGAAGGATCTTACCGGAACGATCCTGACAGAGGCGGCGTATGGGATGACTGAAACGCATACGTCCAACACCTTCACCGCCGGTTTTCAGGGCGATGATTTCGATCTGATCTCGCAGCCGATTTTCGTCGGGCTTCCGGTGCCGGGTGCGGAATTCAAGATCACCCACTTCCAGACCGGCGAACTTGTCCCGTTTGGAGGCGAGGGCGAAATTCGTGTTCGCACCCCGTCGCTTCTGAAAAGCTACTGGAACAAGCCTGAAGCGACGGCGGAATCGCTGGTCGATGGCTGGCTTCGTACCGGCGATATCGGATGCATTGATATCGATGGCTTCATTCACTTCCTCGGCCGCCGCAAGGAGATGCTGAAGGTCAAGGGCATGAGTGTGTTTCCGCCGGAGATCGAAGCGCTGCTCGGACAGCATCCGGCCGTTCTTGGATCCGGTGTTGTCGGACGCGAGGATCCTGACAAGGGGCAGGTGCCGGTGGCGTTCATTCAACTCAAGCCTGAGGTGATCGGAACGGTCAAGCCGGAGGACATTCGCGCGTGGTGTGCCGAGCGGATGGCCGTCTACAAGGTACCGGAAGTCAGGATCATCGAGGCGCTGCCGATGACGGCGACCGGCAAGGTCAAGAAGCAGGAACTGGACGTGTCAACGCCCGCCGCGTCCTGAACTGATCGCTGAATTTTCTTTCGGCGCGGCGTCACAGCGACCCGGGCCGGATAGACGTTGTTCCCTGACGGAGAGTGTTATGTCCTTTCGCAAGTTGCTGATCGCCAACCGCGGCGAGATCGCCATTCGTATCGCGCGCGCCGCCGCGGACGCGGGCCTCACCACGGTCGCGATCTATCCGGCTGACGACGCGTTGTCGCTTCACGTGCGCGCCGCGGACAAGGCCTGCGAAATTCCGGGAAGAGGCGCGCGGGCCTATCTCGATATTGAAAGCGTAATCTCGGCGGCAAAATCCACTGGATGCGACGCGTTGCATCCGGGTTACGGCTTTCTCAGTGAGAACGCTGTGCTTGCGCGGCGATGCGCGGAGGAGGGGATCGTCTTCGTCGGTCCGTCGCCCGCTGCGCTCGAACTGTTCGGAGACAAGGTCGCGGCGAAGGCGCTCGCAAAGCGCTGTAACGTCCCTGTGATCGAGGGCACTGTCGGTCCGACCACGCTGGATGAGGCGAAAACCTTCTTCGCTTCGCTTGGCAAGAGCGGCGCGGTCATGGTCAAGGCGATGGCCGGTGGCGGCGGCCGCGGCATGCGCGCCGTCGAGAATGCATCCGATCTGGCGGAAGCCTATGCGCGCTGCCAGTCCGAGGCGAAGGCGGCGTTTGGCAGCGATGGTGTCTACGTCGAGCGGCTCATCCGCAAGGCGCGGCATATCGAGGTGCAGATCATCGGTGACCGGCATGGTGCAATCAGTCATTTGTGGGAGCGCGAGTGCACGATCCAGCGCCGCAATCAAAAGCTAATCGAGGTCGCACCAAGTCCCTCCCTGAGCGACGGCCTTCGCGCGCGTATCCTCGATGCGGCGAGGCAACTGGCTGCCGCCGCCAACTATGACAGCCTTGGCACCTTCGAATTTCTGGTGGATGGCGAAGCTGGAGAGGGCGAGGGCGCCTTTGCTTTCATCGAAGCCAACCCGCGGCTTCAGGTTGAGCACACCGTTACGGAGGAAGTGCTCGGCGTTGATCTCGTGAAGTCGCAGCTGGCGGTCGCTGATGGTGTAACGCTGGATTCGCTCGGATTGGCGCAATCCGCCGTTCCCGCACCTCGCGGCTATGCGATGCAATTGCGCATCAACATGGAAGTCATGGACGAGAACGGCGCGACGAAACCGACCGGCGGCGTGCTGGCGGTGTTCGAGCCGCCGTCCGGCCCCGGGGTCCGCGTCGATACGTTCGGCTACGCGGGCTACAAGACCAGCGCGGCCTTCGACTCGCTGCTGGCCAAGGTGATTGTCCATGCGCCGTCCGCGCGCTGGCCGGATGTTGTAACGAAAGCAGCGCGCACATTGCGCGAATTCCGCATCGACGGCGTCGCCACAAACGTTCCCTTCATGCAGGCCATGTTGGCGAACCCGGATTTCATCGCCAACAAGATCAGTACGAATTTCGTCGATACCAATGTTGCTGCGCTGGTTGGTGCTGCCCGGGAAACAGCGCCACCGCTGTTTTTCTCCCCCAGCAGTGTTGGTGCGGACGCCGCCGTCTCAACGAAGAAGGATACTGTAGGGGTAGCGCCCGCTGGCTCGGTGCCGGTATCGGCGCCACTGCAGGGCACGGTGGTCGCAATTCCCGTGGCCGAGGGCGACGTGGTTCATCCCGGACAGCAGCTTGCGATCATTGAATCGATGAAGATGGAGCATCTGGTCACCGCGCAGCAGGGCGGCAAAGTCACCAGGATCGCGGTGACTGACGGCACCACGCTGATGCAGGGTGAGGCCATTCTCTACATTGAGCCGGTGGAGATGGACGAGCGCGTGGCCGTGGAGGAGGCGGAGATTGATCTCGACTACATTCGCCCCGACCTCGCCGAGATGATTGCGCGTCAGGGCAACACGCTCGACGAAAACCGTCCTCAGTCGGTGGAACGCCGCCGCAAGACCAATCAAAGGACGGCGCGGGAGAATATCGCGCAGCTGGTCGATGAGGGATCGTTCATGGAATATGGCTCGCTGGCGATTGCCGGCCAGCGCCGTCGGCGAGCGCTCGATGATCTCATCAAGAACACGCCGGCGGACGGTCTCGTTGCCGGTGTCGCGACGGTGAATGCCGCCAAGCTCGGCGAGCAGGATGCCCGCTGTATGGTGATCTCGTACGATTACACCGTGCTGGCTGGCACCCAGGGCCATATGAACCACAAGAAGATCGACCGGATGCTGGCGCTCGCCGAGCAATGGCGCATGCCGCTGGTGTTCTATGCCGAAGGCGGCGGCGGGCGGCCGGGTGATACCGACCGGCTCGGCATGACCGGCCTCGACGGACCGTCCTTTGTACAGTTCGCGCGGCTTTCGGGACACGTGCCCGTGGTTGGCGTGGTCTCGGGCTATTGTTTCGCCGGTAACGCCGCGATGCTCGGCTGTTGTGACGTTATCATCGCCACCGAGAATGCCTCAATCGGTATGGGTGGTCCGGCGATGATCGAAGGCGGGGGGCTCGGAGTCTATCATCCCGCCGAAGTCGGGCCGGTATCGTTCCAGTCGCCAAATGGCGTTGTCGATATTCTGGTCAAGGACGAGGAAGAGGCGACCACCGCCGCGCAGAAGTATCTGTCTTATTTCCAGGGTGCGCTTGCCGATTGGAGAGCGCCGGAGCAGCGCCTGCTGCGCCGTGCGATCCCCGAGAACCGGCTACGCGTCTACGACATCCGCTCTGTGATCGACTTGATCGCCGACGAGGGATCCGTTCTCGAGATCCGGCGTGATTTTGGCGTCGGCATGATCACGGCGTTCATTCGCGTCGAGGGCAAGCCCTTCGGACTGATCGCGAACAATCCGAAGCATCTGGGCGGTGCGATCGACGCCGACGCGGGCGACAAGGCCGCGCGCTTCCTGCAGCTTTGCGATGCATTCGACATTCCGATCGTGTCGTTGTGCGACACGCCGGGATTCATGGTGGGGCCTGAAGCAGAAAAGACCGCGATCGTGCGTCACGTCGCCCGCATGTTCGTGACCGGCGCAAGCATCACGGTGCCGATGTTCGGCATCGTGCTCCGCAAGGGCTACGGGCTCGGCGCGCAGTCGATGATCGGCGGTGGTTTCCATGCGTCGTTCTTCACGGCAGCGTGGCCGACCGGCGAGTTCGGAGGGATGGGACTGGAAGGTTACGTCCGGCTCGGATTCCGGAAAGAAATGGAAGCGATCCCTGATCCGGCCGAAAGGGAGAAGTACTACAAGGCGAAGGTCGCCGAGCTGTATGCCAACGGCAAGGCCACCTCGATCGCGTCAGTGTTTGAAATCGACAACGTAATTGATCCTGCCGAAACGCGAAGCTGGATCATGGCGGGGCTTCGTTCTGTACCAAAGCCAGCGCCGCGGGAGCACCGCAAGCGCCCGTGCATCGATACCTGGTAAGAGGCAAGATTTCCGGCAAACGATTTCGATAGACCAGGAAGACGGACAGCTAATGAGGTCCGTCGTCCGTACCCAATCGCTTCTGCTCGTTCGATCTTTCAAAAAAGTCCTTGGTCAACACAGCGACCTCGGTTCTGTTCCTTGCCCGAAGCTTTCTCATGATGTGGCGCAGGTGAACCTTAACGGTATGTTCGCTCATGCCTAGTTCATAAGCGATCTGCTTGTTTGCCATCCCCTGACACAGCGCCTCGACGACCATCATTTGTCGCTCGGTCAGGAGATCGCCCGTCCTTGCCGCAACTTCTTGTTTGCTGCGATCCATCGCCAGGCTGCTCACAGGCACGAAGGTGCCGCCAGCTTCAACCAGCCGCACGGCCTCTACGGCGACATTGAACGACAGACTTGTCGGGATGTATCCGCGCGCTCCGCCTTTAAGAGCGCGCACGACATAATTCACGTCGTCGATATCCGACACAATGACAACAGGCGTATCTATCGCGGTGGCTTCAAGAAACTGGAGATCGGTGACGCTCGACGCGTCGTTGCCATCGACGAAGTACACGACAATGGAAGGGTGTACGGCGCTCTCCACCGGCGAGGCCCTCCATGTGTAGATATTGGCGAACGCCATGATGTCATGGCTTTCGTATGAAATCTCCAGGCAGCGAACAAAGCAATCACGGAAAAAAGCACGCGGATGAATTACAACGAGCCCTGGCCGTTTTGGGGTGGCGAGCGGGTCATCAGTTCTCGCGGTTCCATTGATGCGCGTTACCTCATTGGCTCTCGTCGGGATCTTGATATTGACGCGGTGCTGCGCCGAGGGATGGTTGTTCTGGGCATTCATCCCGCGCGGGTTCGAACAATTTTCCCGCGTACTGAGACGGAGTTCGTCAGACAAGATCTGCGAGGGGTGGCGAGGGCTGTTCAGTGCAGGTTGATTCGATACGGAGAATTGCGGGCGTCCGGCGGGAGGATCGCTACTACCTTTATCAATGTGATCAGATGCAATTTCACTGTGAGGCAATCGCTCTGGAAAACGATCAAAACTTTTTTGCCCTCGTCGCAATGAATGCGAATAACCGGTGATACTCATGACACACCTTTACTCGTAATATTCCGTACTAGAGAGATTCTCCGTGACTCTGCTGGCTTCGCTGTTGGCTCTGCTTAATTCGTAATTTTCTGCTCAAATAATTCATCCAACTTTAGGGCACCCTGCGTTTATTGCAAGCCTGTGATGCTTTTCCGACGTGCTTGTGGCGTCGCACAACCTATTGGTTCCATTCCGGCGGGAACTCATTTCAAAGAAAATCTGGACTGGATCAATGTTTCCGTTCAGGAGAATTCAAAGGGCGTTTTGCCCAGCTCTCTTCCGATGTCGGAAATATGTACTGCGACATGCGCATCAAAGAATCGTTCCTAAAGTGCAGATATATCATCTCGCTCCGACCAGATGATGCTGGCGCCGTCATCGCGTAGATCGAGATTGCGTTCTTGCCATTCCGTGCCGGGACCAGGCGTCAAAATTGAACTGCCGATGAGAGCCCAGCGTCATTGCGTTCTGACAGCCGATCTCGAAATCGCGATTTCGTGCAGCGTTCAGCAGAAGAACTTCTTCGCCGATCAAGCCCGATCTGCGGCCGGTGATGTCCTGCCATGCTCCCGCTTGCACGAGACACAGGGGTTGACCCTCGATCTTTCCGATTTCAGTTTTGGCTGCGATCGTAATCAGCATGACCATGAAGCCTACGACATAGGGGTTCGACCATGTGGCGTCAGGGATAACGCCCAGGCGGAGCCGGCTCCTTGCGATCAAGGGAGAGATCGCTGCGCAAGCCGCCTTGCGAGCTCTGCGGACTCTGGAGACGTCAACGATCCAGCGCAGCATGCTGTCGCTCCATCCGGTCGTTCCAAAAACGACCAAAATGCATGCGTTGCCCTTGTGTTGGTCAATGACCTGCCTGATCATACATCCAAAGACACGTAATGCTCCAGATCAAGTTAGGGGTAGACCAGTCTCATGGTGCTCAGCCAGCTTCCACCAAAGCCGGATTTCGAGGCGCTCGCCGCATCTGCGCCGGCAACCGCTGATCGCCGTACGCTGATTCTGGCATTGATCGGAAACCTGGTTTCGAGCTGGTCTAACAATGAAAGCCTCTTCATCTATATTCTGATGATCTTGCTGAAAACAGACCAGGCGTCTGCAGCACTAACATTTGCTACGCTCAACACCACCAGAGCGCGGCTCGATCTTATCCAGCGCCTGTCGAAGATCATGATCAAGGATAGGGCTCTCGACCGGTCGCTTTCGAAGATCATCGAACGGTTCAACGAAACGACGCATGTTCGAAATGAATTCAATCACTGCATGTACACGGTCGATGCCGGCGGTCAGATAGCACATACCCAGTCGATGCGAATTGTGCAGACCAAGAACAGTCTTCAGTTCGGCGAGATGAAGCCGATGGATGAGGCGCGGCTGAAGAGCATGCTCAAGACCATCAAAGAAATGACCCGTATCAATCGCGACATTTGGGATTTTCTGCCACGGCTTGAAGCTCACCTGCAATCAAACGCCGTGCTGTCCCGGGAGGGGGCAAGACAGCCAAATCCGCGCGGTGCTGAGAAATGACCTTCGGTAAAAAGGCTGCTAAACAATTCATTTCATTCCGCGTTTCTATGTTGCGCCAGGCAAGGCAGCATTTCGCAGGTTGAAGTTTCAGAAAATCTCGCGTGGTTGGAGAATGGAGCTAGCCGAAAGGATTAGCGCGGCTGCCACATGGCTTATGGTTTTGTCTTCAGAGCATCAAACGGTTACTGCGCCGTAATGCCTAAGGCTGCGGGAGGTGCTCGAATGTGCGGCTATTCCGTGACTTCCACATAAGCAACGCTGACGATGCGAAGTCTCGCAAAGAGTTGCGAGGGGATCGCAGTCGGGAGACCGACATCAACCGCATCGCAACGCAGTGACGATCGCAGACGCAGAAGATCAGCGATTTTCGAGGCGACGAGATGCTCCTTACCCAATAGGAGTTCGTCATGGGTCAGCGTTATCAGCCCAAGCCAAAGAGTGATCCCAACCAAGACCAGAAGCAGGATCAGGATCAAGACCAGAAGCAAGCCAATTTGCAGGCGCAGCTTCAGGGGCAGGAACAGGCCCAAGGTCAAGCTCAGCTCGCGGTTCAGTCGCTTGATTTCAAGAGCGAGAACGACAATGACAACAGGAACAGCAACGACAACAAGATCGAGAACACCATCGATAACAAGGTCAACGTCGATGTGGACGTCAAGGTCGATCTTGATCTCAGAGCCGATGGTCTGAGCAGCCCGGTTATCGACCTGCCATGCCTCAGCGACGTGCGTGGCGCGGTGATCATGCCGGACGTGGTGAACCAGACGCTCGAGGGAGACGGTAGCGCCTTCAACATCGATCACGTCAACAACCTTGTCGATCACGACGCGTCAACCGCCAGCGTTACCTACAGCGGAAGCGGATTCGATATGGATCCGAAGTCCGAAGGCGGCGACACCAAGATGGACTCGAAGATCGATGACGTCATTGGTGATAGCGCGAGCGGTGTCATTGCAAGTGCAGACGCGGCGCTCTCTCAGGACGCGTTCAACCAGACCATCACGTTGGGCGCGAACATCCAGTTCAATAGCATCACCCTGAATGCAGCTGGTAATGGCTGGACCGACAGTCACGATCTCGGCGTAGGCTGATCAGAAATAGAACCCGCGCAGCATCCGCCGCGCGGGTTTTCCTCGATTTTTCATAGGTTGAAACGATTTGTAGTTTGCGACTCGCCCAGCAGGATCGTCGCTCGCTTGAGCCTGACATAGGAGGCTCCCATGGTGCCCGGCGGTATAACCGAAATGGTCTGGCACTTCGCAGGCTATCTTCAGATCATAAATGATGCCGCGCGGGACCGTATCGACTACGACCCGTCGGCCTTCCGCAGTCTGCAAGATGATTACGTTACACCGCGCTCAAGTTTCACAAGCAGACCGGAAATGCCGCATTGGTTTCCGCTTTGGAAAGGCCGGAAATCGCCAACCGAAAAAATGGCAGTAAATTGAAAGGAAGCATATCGTTGATCGCGTAATGGCACAGGGTGAAGCAGCGTTGCTATAGCAACGGATGGTATCGAGCGGAGGCACCAGAACCCGCATGAGCAAGATCAGTATGCAGAATTTTGTCGAGTCCGTAGTTTCGGATGGATTCACATTTGGACCGGAAGGCGCGGAAAGTCCTGCAACTTTCAGCGCTGCCGCAATTGTCGACGCTAAATTGCTATTTTCCGGAAGCTATGACCGGTTGGGTGTCGATCTCGTTATTTCCCGCGAAACGGCAAGCGTCACTATCCCGGAATATTTCAAGGGTGAACATCGTTCGATGCTGATGTCTCCAGAAGGAGCGAGCCTCTCGGGACGAGTCGTCGAAGCGATGACAGCAAGGGTTCAATATGCCCAGGCAGACCAGATCGCGGGCGCGGTCGCCGCAGTTGGCAATGTTGTCAAGGTGGGCGGCACTGCGGTCGTTACCCGAAATGGTGTGCCCGTTGAGTTGAAGCAGGGTGACAGGCTTCTCAAGGGCGACGTTGTCCAGACGGGCGCTGATACCACGATTGGAATCAGTTTCGTCGATGGTACAGCCCTTGGCCTTGCTTCGAATGCGCGTATTGTTCTGGATGAGATGACGTATGATCCAAACGGATCGTCCAACTCGTCGCTTCTAAGTCTCGTGCAAGGAGCCATCACCCTCGTTGCCGGACACACGGCCAAATACGGAAATATGCGCGTTGAAACGCCTGTCGCGACGATGGGTATTCGGGGTACCGCCATTATGGTGGAGATCGCGGCGGACGATGGACCGAGCAAATTCTCTGTGCTCAAGGAGCCGGACGGAAAGGTCGGATCGTTTCATCTCTATGACAAGGTCAGTGGCGATCTTATTCGCGTGGTATCGCACGCCGGACTTGTGACGGTAGTTTCGCCGCTCGGCGCGGGCCAGCCGGTCTCAGCGGTTGATCAGCTGAAAACGCTCGCGGATATTCAGGGCGAGAAGAGCCTCATTCAGGAGGTCTTTCAGATCTACTATCCCAACTACAATCCGGACGGCCCCGGAAACGATCGGACCGGTTCCAGTGTGAACCCGCTTGCAAATTCCACTAGGAGCTTTGCCGCGCTGGGGAGTGAGTCCGGCGTGCCTGCGCTGATCGCTCTGGCAAACGGCGCTGTCCTCATACCGACCATCGCAACGGCGCAGGATCTCCTGATCTTTCCAGAGGCTCCCGCAGCTCCGGTGGTGCGCGCAATCGCAGTGGCAAACGTCGTGGATGTACAGGCGTCGCAAGGACCCGTCGAACGAAATTTTACTATCAGCGGTCAGGTCACGGTCTCAGTTGACGGGCGAGTTATCGAAGAATCGGCGGGACGCTATGTCCCAGGCACCGGCACTGTTACGAACGTGGAAAGCACTGTGCCGACACCTCAGGGCGTCAACCTCGCCAATTTGGTGCATGTTGATCCCGCTACCGGCGTCGTGACGTACGATGCGAGTCAGTTCGCATTTCTCGGCGTTGGGGAATCGGCGATCTATACGATCGGATTCGAGAGCCAGCCCGGAACATCCGCTATTCCGGAAACGCTGACACTGACAATCAATGGACTGAACGACGCGCCAACGGTGGAGCACGCGATTCCGGATCAGCGGGTGCGAGAGGGCTGCAGATTCGATTATGTCATCGCGGCCGGTGTATTTGCCGATCTCGACGCGAACGACACTCTGACTTACCGCGCGACATTGGCGAATGGCGATCCGCTTCCATACTGGCTTGACTTCGATCCGGTGACGATGACGTTTTCCGGAACGCCGCCCAAGGGTGAAGAATCTGTGATTCACATCAAGGTTATCGCGAGTGATGAGCATAATGCCACGGCCGTCGATGAGTTCGATCTCGTTATTGCGGACAATCATCACCACCACCATCATCACGGGTTTGACGATGATTTAACGAGCCGCGCGACCGCTTCGCAGGATCACAACCTCGTTGCGGACAAGGACGGTCGTCCTGACGTAACGGGGGACGACAGCGATGTTGCTTCCAGCGGTTTGGAACATGACAATCACAGATTCGAGGCACGAAAGACCGATGTCGCCAGCTGCGACGAAAAGTGCTCCCGAGAGTCCACGCTGGCGAGGGATGAAAATTCGGCATCGTCATCAAGACAGGCGACTTCGTCGTCTTCCAATGAACACGTTTCATATGAGGTATCGTCGAACAATGCGCATGAAAGCGGCGCGATCGGAGCGCGTGCACATGGGTCGCCCTACATGCCGGATCCAACAGACCTTGATTCTGATCGATCGGGATTCTCCGACCAGAATGCGGGCGGGTCGCGAGCGGTTTCCGAATATTCAAGTCAAACGAATGCATCACACCATGGTCATAACTCTTTCTCGACCAGCTTCAATGTGACATTCAACTGGAGCGGCACTTCCGGACATCAGCGCGATGTTTCGAGTACTGATAGCTTCGTTTTTAGATCGGATCTGGGCCGCGACACAGACCACGCCGTCCGCTCGGCCCCTGATCTGACACCTTCCGGCAGATCAGGGTCGNTCGGGGGATGGGCCTGATGTGGCAGCGCTTGTCCATGTGATGACAAGCTTTGACCTCTTCACGGCCCATGACGAACACGGGAGTGCCCGGCTCAGTTCATCGGTGGAACTTCATACGCATCAAAGCGATTTTCACCTGGCCTAGATGGATATTTGAAGGCGCCGCGGCGGCTCGGAACACCCTTCCGTTGATGCGCCACATGGCTTAAAGCACGGCCGAAACTCCTTGTTCCGGGTCCCGTGCACATATGATTCGTCTCGACAATATCAGCAAGCAAAATGGCCATCAGATTCTCTTTATTGAGGCGTCCGCGGCCCTTCAGAGGGGAGAGAAAGTCGGATTGGTGGGCCCTAACGGCGCAGGAAAGACGACGCTGTTCCGGATGATTACGGGCCGGGAAGTACCCGATGAAGGGCAGGTCGCCGTCGATCGGGGTGTGACCATCGGTTATTTCAGCCAGGATGTTGGCGAGATGTCTGGCCGCAGCGCGGTGTCCGAGGTGATGGACGGTGCGGGCCCGGTGAGTGCCGTCGCCACGGAACTGAAGGAACTGGAAGCTGCCATGGCCGATCCGGATCGGGCAGACGAGATGGACAGCATCATCGAGCGCTACGGCGAGGTGCAGCATCGGTTCGAGGAGCTTGACGGCTATGCGCTTGAGGGCCGGGCGCGCGAAGTCCTCGCGGGCCTCAGCTTCAGCCAAGAAATGATGGACGGCGACGTCGGCGCATTGTCGGGTGGCTGGAAGATGCGCGTGGCGTTGGCCCGCATTCTCCTGATGCGTCCCGATGCCATGCTGCTCGACGAACCGAGCAACCATCTGGATCTGGAGAGCCTCATCTGGCTGGAAGAATTCCTGAAAGGCTACGAGGGCGTTCTGCTGATGACGTCGCACGACCGCGAGTTCATGAACCGCATCGTTACCAAGGTGGTGGAGATCGACGGTGGCGGCTTAACGTCCTACTCCGGCAACTACGAATTCTACGAACAACAGCGTGCGCTGAGCGAAAAGCAGCAGCAGGCCCAATTCGAGCGTCAGCAGGCGATGCTCGCCAAGGAAATCAAATTCATCGAGCGCTTCAAGGCGCGTGCGTCCCATGCCGCGCAGGTCCAGAGCCGGGTGAAGAAGCTGGACAAGATCGAGCGGGTCGAACCGCCCAAACGCCGCCAGACGGTTACTTTCGACTTCCTGCCGGCGCCGCGATCGGGTGAGGATGTTGTAAGCCTCAAGAATGTCCACAAAGGCTACGGCAGCCGGAGCATCTACGAGGGGCTCGACTTCCAGATCCGCCGCCGGGAGCGCTGGTGCGTGATGGGAATCAATGGCGCTGGAAAATCCACACTGTTGAAGCTTGTGACTGGCTCGACCGAGCCGGATGACGGAACGGTGGCTGTGGGAGGTAGCGTGAAGCTGGGCTACTTCGCCCAGCACGCGATGGATTTGCTCGACGGCGAACGCACGGTGTTTGAAGAGTTGGAGTACTCGTTTCCTCAGGCGGGGCAGGGTTCGCTACGCGCGTTGGCCGGCTGCTTCGGATTCTCGGGCGACGATGTCGAGAAGAGATGCCGTGTGCTTTCAGGCGGCGAGAAGGCGCGGCTTGTCATGGCGAAGATGCTGTTCGACCCGCCCAACTTCCTGGTGCTGGACGAGCCCACCAACCATCTCGATATGGCGACGAAGGAAATGCTCATCACAGCGCTATCGCAGTATGAGGGCACCATGCTGTTCGTTTCGCATGACCGGCATTTCCTGGCCGCATTGTCGAACCGGGTACTGGAATTGACGCCCGATGGCATTCACCAGTATGGCGGCGGCTATACCGAGTATGTCGCACGTACCGGCCACGAGGCTCCCGGCCTGCGTAGCTGAGCTTACCTGAAGTCGTTCGGCTCTGGACTATGTCGTTCGCAGAGCCAGCGGTGGCTCGGACGGGCGTATCAGCGCAAACGCAATCTGGATGATGCCAGCCGTCAGACCTATCGCGACGCCGACCTGCCACGCCAGCGTGTAGGAGCCGAGCGAGTCGTAAATCAGGCCGCCGCCAAGCGCGCCGAGGAAGCTGCCGAGTTGGTGGCTCATGAATGCAAGGCCGCTGATCATCGCCTGCCACTTCAGTCCGAACATCTCAACGATTGCGCCTGCGACCAGCGGGCCGACGCCGAGCCACAGAAAGCCCATCAAGGCCGCGAAGATCAGTGTCGTCGTGGTCGTCGGCGTCTGCATGAAGTACCACGCCAGAATGAGAGACCGCGAAAAATAGATTCCGCCGAGCAGCGCGAGCTTATTCCATCTGCCGCCTGCCCAGCCGAAGAACAGGCTGCCGATAACGTTGAATCCGCCGATCACGCCGAGCGTCTGGGCGCTCAACATCGGGTCCATGCCACAGATTGCGAGATAGGTTGGAAGGTGTGTCGTGAGAAACACGAGCTGCATTCCGCAGACGAAATACGCCCCCGTCATCACGATGAAGGAGGCGTTTCCGAATGCGCGGCCGGCCGCGGTTTTCGCGGAAATATTATCCATATCAGTTGATGTCGTCGCGGGAAGCGGGACCTTGTCCACTTTTCCGGCAAACCATGTTGCGGGGATCAGCGCCAGCGACAGGATTACGAAACCGGCAACGCCAAAGCGCCAGCCATATTCCTGACTCAGTGCCTGACCAAGCGGCGCCGCGATCAGTGCACCCAGCGATCCCGCGGCCGATACGATGCCGAGGACCAGACTGCGCGATGGTGCCGGAACGGCACGTGCCGCCACCGCCATGCTCACCGACGAAGCGATACAGGACAGCGATGTGCCGATCAGGATGCCGGCGCCGATCATGATGCTGAGAAGGCCCTGAGCGCTCGCCATGAGAATGAGGCCGGCAATGTAAAGTCCCGCGCCGATCAGCATGATGGGCCGAAATCCGAAGCGCGCTGCATAGGCACCTGCAATCGGCTGCGTGAAGCCCCACGCCAGGTTCTGGATTGCGATGGCCAGCGTAAACTCGGAGATCGAGATGCCAACATCCCGTGTCAGCGGTTGCATGAAAATGCCGAGGCTCTGCCTGATACCCATGCTCAGGGTGAGCATCAAGGATGCGCCGAGCAGAATCGGGAAAACCGGGCGGAGTGCTCGCAGCGCAGTCATGACGTGGCGTTTCCCTTATTGTTATGTTTTTTGCTTCACCCGTTTGACGGCTTGCGTAACTGGATTGAGGCCGGAATATGATACTGTCAAGAAGCGCCGGAGCAGAGCAGGAAGTCGCAAGTCGATTGCGTGTGAGTCGTACATAAGCTTCGAAACTTTGGTCGCTTGGCGTACAATAACGGTCCCGGATTCCCCCGCATGACTTGAGCTGCGCCACTGAAAGCGGGTAATTTGCAACGGATGGCGCTCGGTCAGGTGCCTAATAGGCAACGAGCTAATATATTGAAATATAATCATATTTTCTCTATCGCGCCGATGATGGACTGGTCGGATACTCATTGCCGAGTATTTCACCGCCTGCTGTCGCGCCATGCCCGGCTCTATACCGAGATGGTGACTACGGGCGCGGTCATTCATGGCAATCGCGAGCGGTTGCTGGGCTTCGATGCCAGCGAGCATCCCGTAGCGCTTCAGCTCGGCGGTTCGAACCCGCGTGACCTCGCCGAAAGTGCACGGATCGGCGAGGGATTTGGCTACGACGAAATCAATCTCAACGTCGGCTGTCCGTCGGATCGCGTAAAGGGTGGAAATTTTGGCGCTTGCCTGATGGCGGAGCCGCAACTTGTGGCGGAATGCGTTGCCGCGATGAAGCAGGCTGTCAAAATTCCGGTCACGGTGAAGTGCCGCATCGGTATCGACGATCAGGACCCTGAAGTGGCGCTGGACACACTGAGCCGGACTGTGATCGCAGCAGGCTCGGATGCGCTGGTGGTTCATGCCCGCAAGGCGTGGCTCAACGGATTGTCGCCGAAGGAAAACCGCGACATCCCACCGCTCGATTACGATCGGGTCTACCGCCTCAAGGCGGCGTTGCCCGATGTGCCGGTCGTCATCAACGGCGGCATCACCTCCATCGCCGCCGCGAAAGCGCATCTCGATCATGTCGATGGCGTCATGCTCGGCCGTGCGGCCTATCATGAGCCGTGGCGGCTACTTGGCGTCGATCCGGAACTGTTTGGAGAGTCAGCTCCGCATGCGACGATGCATGACGCCATCGCGGCGTTGATGCCTTACATCGAGCGTGAGCTCGCAGCAGGGACCCGACTTCATTCCATCACGCGCCATCTGGTCGGCGCGTTTCACGGCGTGCCCGGTGCGCGGGCATTTCGCCGTTATCTAGCAGAGAACTGCACTAAGGCTGGTGCGGGTACGGCATCGCTGCGAGCGGCGCTTGATCTCGTCGATCCGAATGCGTCCGCGTCAATCGCAGCCTGAACTACGGATATCCACGCAGCATTAGCTTGTCGGGCCGCACTTCCCAACTTTCCAGCCGGTTCAGGAAGCTCATGCCGAGCAGATTTGATTTCATCTGGCCGCGCGGTACCACCAGTGCGGGCACCGAACGCTCGACCAGTTTGCCAATAGAGAGGCGATCGAGCGTCAGCCGCGCGGCGCGAACGCGGCCGCCTGCGGTTTCGACGTCCACGCTGTAGTCCAGCAGTTCCAGTGGCAAGCCGGCAGCCTTCGCGGTCTCATAGGTCAGGACCACGGAGGTTGCACCGGTGTCGATCACCATTGGCGTGCTCACGCCGTTGATCTTTGCCCGCAATGAAAACTCACCGCTGTCGCTGCGTGCAATTTCCACGGCGCGTGCGGGTTTCGCATTCAAGGTTTGATCCGTGGCGCGGATCAGCGCGCCCTTCATGCTGGCGAATGCGACGGGATGGGACATCGAGAGCAGAAAGCCGACAGACGATACGACGATGGCAATGATCATCAGTCCGCGCATCATGCTGCACCTGTCGCGTTCAGGAACCAGTCTGGCGTCCGGGCGGCAGCGCCGGAATTGGCAGCCCGGCATCCAGCATGCGCTGGTGCAATGTCGCCATAACGGCGAGACGTTGGCCATTGTCCATTTTGTGCCAGCTTGCGATCTCGGGCAGAGTGCGCCCGCAGCCCAGACAGAGCTTGGCCCTTGGATCGATGAAACACACGGCGATGCAAGGCGTTTCTTGTTTCGGTGTCGTTTCTTGTTTCATAGACGTTACTGATGGGCATTTTCATCGCTCGCGCAAGGTGCTCTAGAGGCCCGTTCCCGCGTTCATGATAGGCTTGTAACGGGGGCGGCTCTTGTCGCCGGTCATTCCTTCCGGCGGCCGGTCGGGCTGCAGCGGTGGAGAGTCGTCCCGCATCGGAGCGAGGGCCGTCATCACGCGCTCCGGTGGATAAGTGACGATCACCTCAGTTCCGACACGAAGGGTCGATTTGAGCGTGAACGTGCCGCCGTGCATATCGATGAGGCTTTTGGCAATCGGAAGGCCGAGTCCCGCGCCTTGTTCTGCGGACTTGATCGAGTTCGATCCCTGACCGAACGATGCAAGCACGACCGGAATCTCGTCCTCGGCGATGCCGGAGCCGGTGTCCTTGACGCTGAGATATTGTCCGCCCGATGCAGTCCAGCCGACCTTGAGCCAAATCTCGCCGCCGGGCGGCGTAAATTTGATCGAGTTCGACAGCAGGTTGAGGACGACCTGCCGCGTGGCGCGTTCGTCGCCCCACAACTTCGGCATGTCCTGCTCGAAGACCTCGTGAATGGTGATGCCGCGGCTCGACGCGCGCAGTTTCAGCAGGTGATGACAGTCCGCGACGACATGAACGAGCGAGACCGGTTCTTCATTGAGTTCGTAACGCCCGGCCTCGATTCGCGACAGATCCAGAATCTCATTGATGAGATTCAGCAGATGAACACCGGAGTTGTGAATATCTGCGGAATAGTCCTTGTAAACCTCGACGGCATGCGCCCCGAAGATTTCACTCTTCATCACTTCGGAAAAACCGAGAATGGCGTTAAGCGGGGTGCGCAGTTCGTGGCTCATCTGGGCGAGGAAGCGCGACTTCGAAACGTTGGCGGATTCGGCGCGATGGCGCGCCTCGTCGGAGATCGCCTTGGCCTGTTCCAGTTCGCCGATCAGCGCGTCCTTTTCGGCGCGCGCCTCGAGTGTCGCAAGGGTCGTCGAATGCAAGCGGTGAGCGAGCAGGGCGAAGTATCCCTCCGCCGTGACGGCGAGCGCTGCAAGAATATAGTCGTCGAAGGTGCCGCGAAGAACGAAGTTCATGGCGATGGCTGCCGATACCGGCACAGTCGCAGCGAGCGCCGCAATCGGCAGGCTTGCGGCCAGCATGCTCGACACCGCAATGACCAACAGCATCACGAAAAGCATCAAAGTATTTGAGACGACGTCGATACCTGATGGATGAATCAGGACCAGCGTCCATGCCAGGCCGTAAAGCAGATCCAGTCCCACAAAGCGCAGGCGCCATTTCCGCGTGATGGCGGGCGATGACGATGTAACGGCAAGAAATTTCGAACAGAAGCGAATAATGATGCCGTGGATCGCGAGAATCCCGGCAGTCCAGACCAGCGCGGCGACGAGAGGAATCCAGAAGCTCGCCAGAATGCCGGTCGCGACGACGAGCAGAATGACCACAAGCGAGGCCGAGATGCGCGTTTGCGCATACTGCCGCAGCAATTCGTGATCAAAAGCTGGCCGGGTGCCNCGCTGGTCGATGTCAGGCGGTCGCGCGCTTCGCGCACGCGTTGCGAAGCTGCCCGGCGGTTTCTCGCCGGCATTTCCGCCGATGTCGCGGAGAGTTCTCTTTTGTCGGCGGACTCACTCATATTTACGCGACAAATCCTGAACAAATGCGAATGTTGCGCTTGGCCGAGCGCATACTGCTGCTCGCTATTTCTCGCGCTAAATCATTAAGAGGTGGCTTAAAGGTCAATTTATTCGGGTTAAGAAAGTATGAATTTCGGTGCTGTCTGTACCCCTGTCCGCGCATGTCAAGGCCACAACCGAAAACGGCGGCACGGGATACCGCGCCGCCTCATATCTCGCCCCTCACGGGAATTGATATTATCGCTGGAGCCGCGCTAGCAGGCTCGATGTGTCCCAGCGCTTGCCGCCCATCTTCTCGACCTCAGAGTAGAAGTTGTCCACCAGCGCGGTCACCGGCAGGCTCGCGCCGTTGCGGCGGGCCTCCGCGAGGCAGATCGAGAGATCCTTTCGCATCCATTCAACCGCGAACCCGAAATCGAACTTGCCCTCGTTCATGGTCTTGTAGCGATTTTCCATTTGCCAGGACTGCGCGGCACCCTTCGAGATGGTGTCGATCACGGCCTGGACATTGAGGCCGGCTTTCTTGGCGAAATGAATACCCTCCGACAGGCCTTCGATGAGGCCGGCGATGCAAATCTGGTTGACCATCTTGGTGAGCTGGCCGGAGCCGGCGGGGCCGAGCAGATTGCACATCCGGGCATATGAAGCGATCACGGGCTCTGCCTGTTTGTAAGCGGCTTCTGTGCCGCCGCACATCACGGTCAGCACGCCGTTTTCCGCGCCGGCCTGACCGCCGGAAACCGGCGCGTCAATGAACTGGAAGCCATGCTTAGTGGCCTCAGCATCAAGTTGCCGAGCGACTTCGGCCGATGCCGTGGTGTGATCGACAAAAACGGCGTCGGACTTCATACCCGAAAACGCTCCGTCGGCCCCCATGGTTACGGCGCGCAGATCGTCATCATTGCCGACGCAGGCCATAACGAAATCCTGGCCTTCCGCAGCCGCCTTCGGTGTCGGAGCGGCGCGGCCGCCGAATTTCTCGGCCCATGCTTTCGATTTCGTGGCGGTGCGATTGTAGACGGTCACCTCATGGCCGCCTTTGGTGGCCAGGTGTCCCGCCATTGGGAATCCCATGACGCCGAGGCCGAGAAATGCGACTTTTGCCATATCTTGCTCTTTGGATTGTTGGTGTGCTTCGGCCGGATTTCCCGGCATGTGGGATGGCAACAGCTATGCGAATGATGGACGGCCTTGCAAGGCCGTTGACGGCACAAGTGACACGCGTATGAAAGCCAGCGAGCGTGGGTCCAACTGGGCCGTGTGCGGGAGATGCGTTGTGGCAGTCGATAAAACTCAAGTTCTCGCGGTTCTTCACAACATAGCTTCGCCGCGCGGTGTATCGCTGACCGAAGCGAAGGTGCTCTCGGAAATTATCGCCTCAGACGGCAAGGTTTTCTTCTCGATCAACGTCGATGCCAACGAGGCGAGGGCGTGGGAAGAGGTCCGCGCCAAAGCGGAGGCGGCGGTTCGAGCGATTCCCGGCGTCACCACCGCGATGATCGCGTTGACAGCCGAGCGCAAGCCGGGTGCGGCAGCTCCGGCGCCGCACCAACATTCGCACTCGCTTGGTGTGAAGCCAGTGGCGCAGCACAGGCCTCAGGGCGCACCGGCGGATTCCCCGATGGGCAAACAAGCCTCGATTCCAGGCATCGGTTCCATCATCGCGGTGGCGTCCGGCAAGGGTGGGGTTGGCAAATCAACCACTGCACTCAACCTTGCCCTGGCGCTCCGTGATCTTGGCCTGCGCGTTGGTCTTCTTGATGCCGATATTTACGGTCCGTCGGTGCCGCGCCTGACCGGGGTGCGCGAAAAGCCGACACTTAACGACGCCAAGAAGATGATCCCGATTGTGCGCTTCGGGCTGCCGCTGATGTCGATCGGTTTTCTGGTCGAGGAAGAGACCGCGATGGTCTGGCGCGGACCGATGGTCATGTCCGCGATCCGGCAGATGCTGTGGGATGTCGCTTGGGGCGAACTGGACGTCCTTGTGGTGGATATGCCGCCCGGTACGGGGGATGCTCAACTGACGCTTGCCCAGCAGGTGCCGCTCCGGGGCGTGGTGATCGTTTCTACACCACAGGATCTTGCCCTGATCGATGCGCGGCGGGGGATCGCCATGTTTCACAAGGTCAACGTGCCGACACTCGGTATCATCGAGAACATGAGTTATTTCCAATGTCCGGAATGTGGCACGCGCTCCGATATCTTCGGACATGGCGGGGCCCGACATGAGGCTGAACGGCTCAAGGTGCCGTTTCTGGGTGAAATTCCGCTGCACATGTCGATCCGGACGTCGTCGGATGCCGGCACGCCGGTGGTCAACAGTGAGCCCGACGGCGTTCACGCAAGAATTTACCGCGCCATTGGCGCGGAAATCAAAAAGCAGCTTGCGGGCGCGGCGGCTGTCATCTGACGTCCTCAGAATACCCCGTTTTATGGTGATTTGAGGCCCTATTCGACTTTGGTTGAATGCCCGCAGGAAGCCATGTTCCTGCATTTTCCGCCCATCGACTTCCGTGCTAGAGACCCGCTCAGAGGGTTTCAAAAAGAAACACCCCAAAAGGAGATGCCTAATGAAGCGTCGTGATTTTTTGAAAGTAACTGCCGCCGGAGCAGCAGCAACTGCGGTTGCTTCGCCTGCCATCGCCCAGTCGTCGCCCGAAGTTAAGTGGCGCCTGGCGTCCAGCTTTCCGAAGTCGCTCGACACCATCTACGGTGGCGCCGAGCAGCTCTCGAAGTACGTCGCCGAAATGACCGACAACAAATTCCAGATTCAGGTGTTTGCTGCGGGCGAAATCGTTCCCGGTCTGCAGGCGCTCGACGCGACCTCCAACGGCACGGTCGAAATGAGCCACACGGTGTCTTACTACTATGTCGGTAAGGATCCCACCTTTGCCATTTTCGCATCGGTGCCGTTCGGCCTCAATACACGCATGCAGAATTCGTGGCTCGATCAGGGTGGCGGCAACGATCTTGCCAACGAGTTTTACAAAAAGTACGGCGTTCTGGGCCTGCCTTGCGGCAACACCGGCACCCAGATGGGCGGCTGGTTCCGCAAGGAGATCAAGACGGTTGCCGATCTTCAGGGCCTGAAGATGCGCATTGGCGGCATCGCCGGTCAGGTGCTGGCCAAGGTCGGCGTCGTTCCGCAGCAGCTTGCGGGCGGCGACATCTATCCTTCGCTGGAAAAGGGCACCATTGACGCTGCCGAGTGGGTCGGTCCGTATGACGACGAAAAGCTCGGCTTCAACAAGGTCGCGAAGTACTACTACTACCCGGGCTTCTGGGAAGGCGGGCCGACGGTTCACGCGTTCACCAATCTTGAGAAATTCAACGCGCTGCCGAAGAATTATCAGGCAATCCTGACCAATGCGGCGGCACACGTTAACGGCTGGATGCCTGCACGTTACGACATGCAGAATCCCGGCGCACTGAAGCGTCTGGTGGCCAGCGGCACGCAGCTGCGTCCGTTCACCAACGAAGTGCTCGACGCATGCCTGAAGGCGACCAACGAACTCTGGGCCGAAATCTCGGCAAAGAATGCCGACTTCAAGAAGGCGATTGATGCGATGCAGGCCTACCGTTCGGATCAGTATCTGTGGTGGCAGGTTGCTGAGTACACCAACGACAGCTTCATGATCCGGTCGCGCACCCGCGGCTGATTTCGTCGGACCCGAAGTAGTCCGAATGAGCCCGGCCTCGTAAGGAGGCCGGGCTTTCTTTTGCAGTGCGGTTTATGAAATCGGCGTGGATATTGGGAACCAGTTGTTCCATGCTCAACCCAAGCCGCAAAAAGAAAGGTGGGTGAATACACAATCACATTCAGGGAGTTATTCATGAAACGTCGCGAATTTATCAAAGTCGCGGGTATCGGCGCAGCCGGTGCCGCGATGGCATCACCTGCCATTGCCCAGTCATCGCCTGAAATCAAATGGCGTCTGACGTCCAGCTTCCCGAAGTCTCTCGACACGATTTACGGCGCGGCCGAAGTGTTTTCGAAAGCTGTTGCGGAAGCCACTGACAACAAGTTCCAGATTCAGGTTTTCGCTGCCGGCGAAATCGTTCCTGGCTTGCAGGCGCTTGATGCGGCGTCGAACGGCACCGTGGAAATGGCCCATACGGCCACCTACTACTACGTCGGAAAGGATCCGACTTTTGCGATCGGGACCGCCGTGCCGTTCGGCCTGAACAGTCGCATGCAAACCGCCTGGCTGCAGGTTGGCGGCGGCTCCGAACTCTTCAACGAGTTTCTGAAGCCCCACAACGTTGTTGCGCTTCTGGCTGGAAACACGGGCTGCCAGATGGGTGGCTGGTTCCGGAAGGAGCTCAAGGATCCGGCTGACCTGAGCGGTCTGAAAATGCGGATCGGCGGCTTCGCCGGAAAAGTCTTGACCAAGCTCGGTGTGGTGCCGCAGCAGGTTGCCGGCGGCGACATCTATCCGTCGCTTGAGAAGGGCACCATCGATGCCGCTGAGTGGGTCGGTCCCTACGACGACGAGAAGCTCGGGTTTCAGAAGGTTGCGAAGTACTATTACTATCCGGGCTGGTGGGAAGGCGGCCCCTCGCTGCACAACCTTGTCAACCTTGCAAAATGGGAAGCGTTGCCGGCCGGCTACAAGTCGATCCTCAAGACGGCGTCGACGCTGGCCAACGAGACCATGCAGGCGCGTTACGATGCCTACAACCCACCTGCGCTGAAGCGGCTTGTAGCAAGCGGAACGCAGTTGCGTCCGTTCTCGGCGTCGATCATGGATGCCTCCCTGAAGGCCGCGAACGAGGTTTATGCCGAGACATCGGCGACCAACGCTAATTTCAAGAAAATGTATGAGGCGATGGCCGCGTTTCGTAACGATCAATACACGTGGTGGCAGGTCGCTGAGTACGGCTTCGACAGCTTCCAGATCCGTTCGCGCACACGAAGCTGAGATTCCATCACGCAAGCGTGAAAAATAAAGCCCGGCCTCAGACGAGGCCGGGCGCTTTTCGTTGTCCCGTTGCCGTCGGCTACTTCGATGGCCCGAGGTCGAGCTGGGGCATTTCGATCTGCGGGATTTCGATCTTGATGTTGGTGGTATCGACCTTGGTGGTGTCGATCCAGTAAGTCACCGCGCCCGGCCAGTAGATCACGATAATGACCAGGATAACCTGCATCAGTACCCAAGGCATGGCGCCCCAGTAAATATCTGAGCTCTTTACTTCAGGTGGGGCGATGCCGCGCAGGTAGAACAGCGCGAAGCCGAACGGTGGATGCATGAACGACGTCTGCATGTTGACGCAGAGCAGAACACCAAACCAGACCAGATCGATGCCGAGCTTCGCGGCAACCGGCGCAAGCAATGGGATGATGATGAAGGCGATCTCGAAGAAGTCGAGGAAGAACGCCAGGAAGAACACGAAAATGTTGACGAAGATCAGGAAGCCGACGACTCCGCCGGGCAGGCCCGTCAGTAGGTGCTCGATCCAGCGCGCGCCATCCATTCCCTGGAATACGAGGCTGAAGCAGGTTGAACCGATGAGGATGAACACCACCATGGCCGTCAGGCGCATCGTGGACGTCATGGCCTGTTCGACCAGCGGCCACGTCAGGCGGCGATGCATCGCTGCGAGAACCATCGCCCCCACCGCGCCCATGGCGCCGGCCTCGGTGGGGGTTGCGAGACCGAGTCCGATGGTACCGAGAACGAGGAAGATCAAGACGATCGAAGGGATCATGCCCCACAGCACGCGGCTGACAAGTTTCCAGTCCATCGGCTCTCGTGCCGACTCGGGGATGGGAGGCATCTTCTGTGGCTGAAGGATCGACACGCCCACGATGTAGAGCAAGAAGATCGCGACTTGCAGAATCGAAGGGCCGATCGCGCCGAGATACATGTCGCCGACGGAGCGGCCGAGCTGGTCGGCAAGCACGATCAGCACGAGCGACGGCGGGATTAACTGCGTAATCGTTCCGGACGCGGCAATGACACCGGTCGCAAGGCGCATGTCGTAACCGTAGCGGATCATGATGGGCAGCGAAATCACGCCCATTGCGATGACGGACGCAGCCACCGTGCCGGTGATTGCGCCAAGAATGGCGCCGACGATGATCACGGCATAGGCGAGGCCGCCTGGAATCTTTCCGAACAACTGGCCGGTGCCCTCGAGCAGGTCCTCAGCGAGACCACATCGCTCAAGAATCGCACCCATGAAGGTGAAGAACGGAATCGACAGCAGCAGGTCGTTTGAAATGATTCCGTAAAAGCGGAAGGGCAGAGCCTGCAGGAACGACGGGTCGAAGTGGCCTGTATTGATTCCGAGAATGCCGAAGAACAATCCGACCGCAGCCAATGAGAATGCGACCGGAAAGCCGATCAGCATGAACAGGATCATGGTCCCGAACATCAACGGGGGAAATACGCCGTGCGAAAACATCAATTAATCCCGTCTCGTGCGGTTGCTATTGCAGAGGAGCTTCGTAATGCGTGTCGATGCGTATCGCGCCAGCGAGCGCCGCAATGCGCTTGGCAAGTTCGGCAAGGCCTTGAATAAAGAGCAATGCGAAACCAGTGGGGAGCAGAGCCTTCGCGGGCCACAGGATCAGCCCGCCCGCGTTCATCGACAGTTCCTTCGACTGGAAAGAATTGAAGAAGAAAGGCCAAGTCAGATAGGTGAGGTAGGCCATCACCGGGAGCAGAAAGACCGTGAAGCCGAAGATGTCGATCCACAGCCGCGTCCTGTCCGAGACCCACGAATACAGCAGATCAACGCGGACGTGCTCGTTAAGCCGCAGCGTCTGCGCTGCCCCGAGAAGCACGATGCCGCCGAACATGTACCACTGGATCTCCAGCAGTCCGTTCGAACTGAAGCTGATCAGATAACGGACGATCGCGTTGCCTGCACTCACGAGGCAGGCGAGAAGCACAAGCCATTTCGCTATGTAACCGGCGACATCGCTGATGCCGTCGACAACGCGCGTGAATTTTACGATGTGCAACGCATCCCCCCGGATCAACCTGCATGCATTTGCTTTTTCTTACCCCGTATGCGCGAGGCGCGGCTCTACTCTGCCGAGGCAATATGACGCGGCGGCACCATTTCAGCGACTTTCGTTGCCGTCAATTGGAAGTTTGGATGTTTTGCGATGAAACGATGACGAAGCTACCGCCGCGCACCGGTGTAGGAAATTAATGTCAAGAAATCGGCACGTGGAAGCAATAATTGCAGCCTTAGCCGCCGGTTACGCTCATGTGCCTGCTGACGCTCGGCCGATTGTGGCGACGGTCGATAATGAAATCGTGGCCCTTCGGCTTGAGCCCGATGGCCCGGTCGATCGCAGCTGCAAGCAGGGCGTCGTCGCTTGATGCCCGCAGCGGCTTGCGCAAGTCAGAGGCATCCTCGTGGCCGAGGCAGGTATGGAGCGTCCCGGTGCAGGTGACGCGAACCCGGTTGCAGGATTCGCAGAAGTTGTGGGTCATCGGCGTGATAAAACCGAGTCTGCCGCCCGTCTCGCTCATGCGAACGTAACGCGCCGGGCCGCCGGTGTCGTCAGCGAGGTCGGTCAGCGTGTATCGCGCGGCGAGGCGAGCCCGAAGCAATGACAGCGGCAGGTATTGGTCGATACGTCCTTCGCCGATATCGCCCATCGGCATGACCTCGATCAGAGTGAGGTCCATATCTTTGCCGTGTGCCCATTCCATCAGCGAGGGGATCTCGTCCTCGTTCATGTTCTTCAGCGCGACAGCATTGATCTTGACCTTGAGGCCAGCAGCCCGCGCAGCCTCGATGCCGCGCAGTACCTTGTCGAGGTCTCCCCAGCGCGTGATGGCGCGGAACTTAGCGGCGTCGAGAGTGTCCAGCGAGACGTTGATGCGCCGGACGCCGGCGTCTCTGAGTTCGACGGCAAACTTCTCGAGCTGCGAGCCGTTCGTTGTCAGGGTCAGTTCGTCGAGTGCGCCGGTATCGAGGTGGCGGGAGAGGGACTGCACCAGAGACATGACGTTGCGCCGGACCAGGGGTTCGCCGCCCGTCAGGCGCAATTTTCGAACGCCCTTGGCGATGAAAGCCGAGCATAGCCGGTCGAGTTCTTCGAGAGAGAGCAGGTCCGATTTCGGCAGGAATGTCATGTCTTCCGACATGCAATAGAAGCAGCGCAGATCGCAGCGGTCGGTCACCGACACGCGCAGATATTTGATCATCCGCCCGAAAGGATCGGTCATTGGGGACGTGGTCGATGCTGCCATGGAATTCGGAAGCGATCCGTTCATTCAGGGCGCCTTGGTTGTCACTCAATATCAAGCCGCTGTCGCCAGCTTGGCATACCAGTCACAATCTAGGGATGATCTGATGCGGACACAATGAAACTGTCCGCAGGAACCGTCAGCGGCTCGGCGGCGGCGGGAAGGGGGAGTTCGGCTCGGCAGGCTCAGCGGCCGCTGGCGCGGGCCGTGGTTTTTTGGCTTTTGGCGCCGCTTTGGCACCCTTCTTGGTGGGAAGCGCCGGTTGCAACTCGGCGTAGACCGGGTTTGGATCGACGACGACGCTACCGGGGCTGCTTGGATCTCTGATAATCTGAACCGGGACCGTTTCCGGTTGATACTTCGGCAGCGAGAAGGCCACCGAGAGATTCTCAACCGCAGCGACCGAAAGCGAGCAGGGGGTTTTGCAGGTCTCGCCGCTGGAGGCGCGTGCCTCAGCGCCAGTTGGCAGAGATTCAAGCTGAATCGTTGCGCTTGGCGGCGTCGACTTGAACATATCAGGCATGGAGAACGATGAGCAGCCCGCGAGGCCAAGACCCGCCGCAACAACAACAATGATACGCATGGTGCATCCGTCATGTGATGCGGTGAAAGCCGCATAGTCCCCGCGCGGACCTTAGAAGTGTCGTTCCGCCCGCGCAACGGGTCGCATTGCATTCGTTAAGAGAAGGTTAATGCCGCGTCGGAAATTTGGCGCGGCATAAATATAATAAATATCAATGCCTTACGTCTGTTTAAGAAGGTTTTCGACAGCGTCAGGCAGTTCCCGCATGTGACCAATGATCGTGTCAGGCTTCAGCTCTCCAATCGGGATTTCTGTGTAGCCGAATTCCACCCCGATCACCGGAACACCGGCTCGCCGCGCGACCCCGATATCCGGTCCCGAGTCACCGACCATGACTGATCGCGAGACCTCCCCGCCGGCCTGGGCAATGGTTTGGCGCAAGATGGTGGGATCGGGCTTCGCCACCCCGAACGTATCGGCTCCGCAGATCGCCGCAAATCGCCCGGTCATATCCAGCTTGGCGAGCAAAAGCTTCGAGAGGCTCTCCAGCTTATTGGTGCAGACGGCGAACCTGAATCCCCGCCCTTCCAGCCTGTCGAGGGCAGCATGGAGGCCGTCGAACGGGCGTGAAGCGTCGGCGATGTGGTCCTTGTAGTAGGCGATGAAATCGGTGGTCAACCGGTCGATATCCGCGACGCTCATGACCAGGCCTTCCAGTTCCAGGCCCCGCTCGATCAGCTTGCGCGCGCCGGCCCCGATCATATTGCGCGCAGATGCAACCGGCACGAGCGGGAGGCCCTCACGCTGGAGAACGAAGTTCACTGCCCCAACCAGGTCGGGCGCGGTGTCAACGAGGGTGCCGTCGAGATCGAAGACAATCAGGGGGGGAGTGGCCATGGCGGGATCGCTAGCGGGTGGGGCAGGATCATGCAAGTCCTGTGGTGGGATTGGTCTTATGCCAGTCCCTTTTGGCGGTTTTCGCCCCCAAGGCCGTATCCACCACTGCGGAAACCGCGCTATATGCCTCGCGTTCCACGGGAACGGAACGTCGAGGGCGACAATGTCGATGGACGATCTGAAAAGACAGGCTGCGGCGCGTGCGGTTGAGCAGGTGCGGGACGGCATGAAGCTTGGGCTTGGCACCGGCTCCACCGCCAAGCACTTTGTCGAACTGCTCGGCGAACGTGTGCAGGCAGGCCTGAAGGTTATTGGCGTCCCGACCTCCGAAGCGACGCGGGCCGATGCCGAGCGTTGCGGCGTGCCGCTCACCACACTCGAAGAAGTCGATCGGCTCGACCTTACCGTGGACGGCGCCGATGAAATCGATCCTGATCTCGAACTCATCAAGGGCGGAGGCGGGGCCTTGCTGCGGGAGAAGATCGTCGCGGCTGCCTCAGACCGGATGATTGTGATCGCGGATGAGTCGAAGTGGGTCCAAACCCTGGGGCGTTTTCCGTTGCCGATCGAAGTCGTCCCCTTTGGTCTCGGCGCGACGCGCCGGGCCATTGAGGTGGCCTTTGCCGAAAATGGCGTTTCCGGGCAAATGGATATCCGCAAGGCCAAGGATGGCCATGCTTTCGTCACCGATGGCGGCCACTGGATTGTTGATGCCCGGCTTGGGCGAATACCGGATTCCCCAAGGCTGGCGACGTCACTGAATTCGATCCCGGGTGTAGTCGAGCATGGCTTGTTTATCGGTCTCGCGCGCACGGCCGTGCTCGCCGGTCCCCAGGGTATTCGCGTTGTTGAACGGCCCTTGCGCCGCAATTGAGGAGAATTGAGATGAAGAAGTTTTCGAACGTGTTGCTCGCAGCCGGCGCGACGCTCGCCCTGATGGTGAGCAGTGCGATGGCGCAGGCTCCGAAGCCGCCGTCCGCTGCCGCCATCGGCTATGCCAAGGAAGTCCTCGCGTCCAAGAACGTCAGTGCGATCTATCAGGGCGCGGTCCCCGGCCTCGTACAGCGGACCAAGGACGTGCTGTTGCAGTCCAACCTGAACTATCAGAAGGACCTCAACGAAGTCGCCGTTCAGGTCGCGAAGGATCTCGCTGGCCGCGAGAAGGAAATCGGCGAGGAAATGGCGCGGATTTACGCCGCCGCCTTCACCGAGCAGGAGTTGAAGGAGCTTGCGGCGTTCTACAAGTCGCCGCTCGGCGTCAAGGTGATCGCGCAGGAGCCAGTGGCATTCAATACTGCGCGTCAATATATGGATCAGTGGGCGCAGAAGTTCGGCGAAGAAATCAACGGCAAGTTTCGTGCTGAAATGAAGAAGCGCGGCAAGGACATTTAAGTACGATCGGAATTCCAGATGGCGGACTCGAACGTTGATCTGCTCGTGATTGGCGGTGGCTCGGGCGGCGTACGCGCAGCCCGGATCGCCGCCGGTTACGGTGCAAGCGTCCTGGTCGCCGAGGAATACCGTATGGGCGGAACCTGCGTGATCCGCGGCTGCGTGCCCAAGAAGCTATTAGTCTACGCGTCTCATGTCCGTCATGAACTGGATGACGCTGCCGGTTTTGGCTGGACCATTCCGTCCGCGACATTCGACTGGCCAACCTTGATCGCCAACAAGGACCGGGAAATTGCGCGGCTTGAGGCCGCCTATACATTTAACGTCGAGAAAGCCGGCGCCAAAGTTATAAAGGCCCGCGCGACGTTCGAGGACGCTCACACGCTGCGGCTTTCGACCGGTGAAACGGTCAAAGCAAAGTATGTCCTGATCGCCACCGGCGGCACGCCGAGCCACGGCGAGGCCATTCCGGGCATCGAGCATGTGATCTCCTCCAACGAGGTGTTTCATCTCAAGACGTTTCCGAAGCGTATCGTGATTCAGGGGGGCGGCTACATCGCGCTCGAATTTGCCTGCATCTTCGCTGGCCTTGGTGCGGATGTGACCGTGATTTATCGTGGCGAAAATATCCTGCGTGGCTTCGACAACGACGTGCGTGCGCATGTGCGCAGCGAAATGGAAAAGTCCGGCATCACGGTGCTGACGGGATGTATCGTCACCAGGATCGACAAACACGGTGAAGCTTTCACGGCACATCTGTCGAATGGATCGAGCATCGCCGCCGATCAGGTGATGTTCGCGGTCGGACGACATCCTAACGTCAAAGGACTTGGGTTGGAGAAGGCCGGCGTTGCGCTCAACCCGGTCAATGGCGGCATTGCGGTTGATGGATTTTCGCAGACCAATGTGCCGCACATCTACGCTGTCGGCGACGTCACGCATCGTCTCAATCTGACCCCCGTCGCGATCCGAGAGGGGCATGCTTTCGCCGACACGGTGTTCGGCAAGCGGCCGACGCGCGTTGACCACGCCGATATTCCGACGGCCCTGTTCACCCAGCCCGAGGTCGGCACCGTAGGACTGAACGAAGCCGAGGCGCGGGCCCAATATACCCACGTCGACATCTACAAGACCGACTTCCGTTCGCTGAAATCGACACTGTCGGGAAGCGAATCCCGGATCATGATGAAGCTGATCGTCGATGCCTCGACCGACCGCATCCTCGGCTGTCATATCGTAGGGCCGGAGGCGGGCGAGCTGATACAGATCGTCGGCATCGCCGTGAAAATGAAGGCCACCAAGGCCGACTTCGACGCAACGATTGCGGTCCATCCGACCGCGGCAGAAGAGCTGGTGACCCTGCGCAGCCCAAGCGCCCGTCACGTCCGTCAGGCCGCCGAATAATCCACCCGGATCGAGCTGGACCAAAGGGCGGCCCGAAAATCCCCTAGCGGCAGACGGCCTGACAAGGCGGCATATTTGAGCCGGCAAGTCACTGATCCGTCATGCCGATTTGCAACTGGCAAGACCGGGATCACCTGTGTATAACCCGGCGCTATCACTTATTGCCGTTTCCTGAGGAGTTTCAGTCATGTCCGAGCGGTGGACGCCCGACAGCTGGCGCAAGAAGCCAGTCATGCAAGTGCCAGACTATCCCGATGCGAAAGCGTTGGCCGATGTCGAGGCGCAGCTTGCTACGTTTCCGCCGCTGGTTTTTGCAGGTGAAGCGCGCAACCTGAAGAAGGCGCTGGCCCGTGTTGCGGCCGGCGAAGCCTTTCTGCTGCAGGGCGGCGACTGCGCCGAGAGCTTCGCCGAGCATGGCGCCAACAACATCCGCGATTTCTTTCGCGTGCTGCTGCAGATGGCGGTGGTTCTGACCTATGCCGGCGCGTTGCCGGTTGTGAAGGTCGGCCGCATCGCTGGTCAATTCGCCAAGCCGCGTTCCTCGCCGATGGAAAAGCAGGGCGATGTCGAATTGCCGAGCTATCGGGGCGACATCGTCAACGATACGGCTTTCACGAAGGAAGCGCGCACTCCCGATCCGCAGCGCCAGTTGATGGCGTACCGGCAATCGGCGGCGACGCTGAACCTGTTACGCGCCTTCGCGACCGGTGGCTTCGCCAATCTCGGCAGCGTGCATCAGTGGATGCTCGGCTTCCTCAAGGATTCGCCGCAGTCACGCCGTTACAAGGAACTGGCCGATCGTATTTCCGAGGCGCTGAACTTCATGCGCGCCTGTGGCCTCGATCTGGAGAGGCATCCGGAACTGCGCGCGACCGACTTCTACACCAGCCACGAGGCGCTGCTGCTCGGCTACGAGCAGGCCTTCACGCGCGTGGATTCCACGACCGGCGACTGGTACGCGACCACGGGGCACATGATCTGGATCGGCGACCGCACGCGTCAGCTCGATCACGGCCACATCGAATACTTCCGTGGCATCAAGAACCCGATCGGCCTGAAGTGCGGACCATCGCTGAAGTCGGATGAACTGATCAAGCTGATCGACGTCCTGAATCCGGACAACGAGCCGGGCCGGTTGACACTGATCAACCGCTTCGGTTCGGACAAGGTTGACGCGCACTTGCCGCAGCTGATCCGTGCTGTGCAGCGGGAAGGCCGTGTTGTGGTCTGGTCGTGCGATCCGATGCACGGCAACACCATCACATCGACGTCCGGCTACAAGACCCGGCCGTTCGATCGCGTGCTGTCCGAAGTGAAGTCGTTCTTCACCATCCATGCGGCGGAAGGTACCCATGCCGGCGGCGTTCATCTGGAAATGACCGGACAGGACGTCACCGAATGCATCGGCGGCGCACGCGCGATCACCGACGAGGACCTCAACGACCGTTACCACACGGTCTGCGATCCGCGCCTGAACGCCGAGCAATCGATCGACATGGCTTTCCTGATCGCCGAACTGCTTAAGCAGGAGCGCGTTGGCAAGGTGAACCCGATGCCGGCCGTTGCGGGGTTCTGATGGTGCGAGTGGTGCTGTCGCGGATGTGCCGCGCCACGATCAACAGCCGGAACGGATTGGCATTTGCTTTCCGTTCCGAACAAGCCTTCCGCGAAGAGTTGATTGCGCTCCTGCTGGCGATCCCATTGGCATGGCTGATCGGCGTCACGCCGGTACGCCGTCTTGAACTTGTGATGGTTGTGCTGTTGCTGATGGTGGTCGAACTCCTGAACACCGCCATTGAAAAGCTCGCCGACCGTCTCACTACCGATCACGACCCCCAGATCGGTCGCGTCAAGGACATGGGATCGGCTGCGGTCGGCGTCACACTGCTGATTGCGGGCGCATTCTGGCTGTTTGCCATCGGCGAGCGCATAGGTCTCATCTGAATTGTGCTCATATTGAGCAATTGCAGATGCCGCAGTCGGCGGGCTAAAAGCGATCATGACCAAGTCTCAGTTCACGATCACGCTCGCGCAGCTCAATCCCGTCGTCGGTGACGTCACGGGCAACGCTGCCAGGGCTCGTGCAGCTCGCGCGCGGGCGAAATCCGACCGCGCAGATTTGCTGGTGCTGCCTGAACTGTTCATGGCCGGTTATCCGCCGGAAGACCTTGTCCTCAAGCCAGCATTTCAGGCCGCTTGCCGTGCCGAGGTTGAAGCGCTCGCGCGCGAAACCTCTGATGGCGGACCGGCGGTGCTGATCGGCACACCCTGGGTCGAGGACGACAAACTCTATAACGCCTGTGCGCTGCTCGACGACGGCCGGATTGCAGCGCTGCGCTTCAAGGTCAATCTTCCGAACTACGGCGTGTTCGACGAAAAGCGCGTGTTCGCGCGCGGGCCGGTATCCGGCCCGGTCACGATCCGCGGTGTGCGGGTCGGCGTGCCCATCTGTGAAGACACATGGATGGAAGAATCCGAAGACTACGAAAACGTCACCGAATGTCTCGCGGAGACCGGCGCGGAAATTCTGATCGTGCCGAACGGCTCGCCTTATACGCGTGAGAAGAACGACATGCGGTTGTCGGTCTCCGTTGCCCGTGTGGCTGAAAGCGGACTGCCGCTGATCTATCTCAACCAGATCGGTGGGCAGGACGAACTGGTGTTTGATGGTTCGTCCTTCGCGCTGAACGCGGACCGCTCGCTGGCCTTCCAGTTGCCGGGCTTCGTGGAAGACATCACGACAGTGCGGTGGACCAAAGGTGAGGGCGGCTGGAACTGCAAGGGGCCGGTAACGCCGGTGCTCGACGGCGACAAGGGCGACTACGCCGCCTGCGTGCTCGGTTTGCGGGATTATGTCGGCAAGACTGGTTTCCCCGGTGTGCTGCTCGGTGTGTCGGGCGGGATCGATTCCGCCTTGTGCGCAGCTATTGCAGTGGATGCGCTCGGCGCGGACAGAGTGCGCGGCGTGATGCTGCCGTTTCGGTTTACCGCCCAGGAATCGCTGGACGATGCAGCGAGGCTCGCGAAGCAACTCGGCATTAAGTACGAGGTGCTGCCAATTGCAGCGGCCGTGCACGGGTTTGAGGAAATCCTGAAGCCGGCATTCGTGGGGCGTGAGCGCGATGTCACTGAGGAAAACCTGCAGGCGCGCGCGCGCGGGGTCCTCCTGATGGCGATTTCCAACAAGTTCGGTTCGATGCTGGTGACCACCGGCAACAAGTCCGAAATGTCGGTCGGCTACGCCACGCTCTATGGCGACATGAACGGCGGCTACAACCCGATCAAGGATATCTACAAGACGGAAGTGTTCCGGCTTTCGAGGTTGCGCAATTCATGGAAGCCCGAGGAGGCGCTTGGTCCGTCCGGCGAGGTCATCCCGCCGAATATCATCACGCGTCCGCCGACGGCGGAATTGCGCGAAAACCAGACCGATCAGGATTCGTTGCCGCCGTATGATGTGCTGGACGCAATCCTCGAGAGGCTGGTCGAGCGCGAAGAGCCACTGGCCTCGATCATCGCGGAGGGCTTCGATCGGGAAACTGTCACGCGCATCGATCGGTTGTTGAATATCGCCGAATACAAGCGCCGTCAGGCCGCACCGGGCGTGAAGGTGACGCGCAAGAATTTCGGCCGCGACCGCCGCTATCCGATCATCAATAAATTCCGGGATACAGGGAAAGCGCCCGCCGCCCCCGATCATTCGCTCGTGACGCGATCGAGCCGCGGTTCAGCGGAAGCGTTCGAAGGTTAGGCTCGTCTCAGCGCGCCGGAATAAACGTCGGCCCGACTGAACGGATTGGCTTGTCGCCGGAATCGGAGGTAGCGGCCGGTGCGCCAGTCGGCAGCGGTTGCGCGTTCGTCGGCGTTGCGACCGAGCCCGCTTTCTTCTGGGCTGCCGGCGTCGTCGCTGTCTTTGGTTGCGACATCTTCTTCGAGCTCTCATCGGTCACGATGATGTCGCCCTGTTGAGCGGCAGCGGCCTTGTCGTCGATGTTTTTCAGCGCATCGGACCATGTCTGGCCGACCGCCTTGCAGCTGCACGACTTGTCGAACGCCTGGCGATACTTGAATGCGTTCGGCGATTGCGAATAGGGCTGGCCATTGATCGATACGGCCTGGTTCATGTCTTCGCCGGGGTTGCGATAGCTGTAGAGCGTCGCGTCGGCGGCAGGGCATAGCGCCTTGCAGGTGCGCTCATCGTCGGCGAAGCGGCCTGGTACGGTGGCGAAAGAAATCGGGAAATAGAAGCCATCGCAGCTTCGCGCGCAGACCGTTCGGTAGGTGCCCGAGGCGGCTCCGTTGTCGATCGGTGCGCCGGTGTTGTTGCTGCCGCCGCCGAACAAGTTCTCGAGGAAACCGCCGCCGCCGCTGTTGCGCAACTGAGCCGCGTATTGCGGACCGCAATTGTTCTGCGCCAGTGCCATTAGTACAGAACGGCGCTGGTTTTCGCGCTCCGAACCGCCGAACCCGCCGCCGCGCAATCGTTCAAGATTGCCGGTGATCTGGTCGAGGTTGGATCGCATCTGCTGAATTCGCGTGTTGATCGGCCCGCATTGCGCAGACTGGCCGCTGAACAGCGAGAAAAAACCCGAACTGTCGCAGCCCTGACGCCTGGCCTGATCCTGCACGCGCTCCAGCTCGGATTGCTGGCGGCTCTGCGCCTCGACATAGCGCTGAATCTGTTCAGTCTTGGCGCTGTCGCCGCCCTCGATTGCCGACAACTGGCCAACGAGCCGCTGGCAGATGGGGTTGGCGCCCCCGGGCTGACCTGACGGAGGAGGCGGAAATCCCTGCTGTGCTGCGGCGCCATGGCTGAGCAGCGCTGCGCTCACAAGCGCAACGCTGGCAAAAGTCCATCGCAGAAACGAAGAATTCGGCAAGCTGTCCCGATCCGGCTGGCTGACCGCGGCGCGGCCGACGGACGCTCACATACTAGCTTCCGGCGGCAAGGTCACGTCGATTCAGGGAGGCAGATAAGGCAGAGAATCGTGACGAAAAGAAGCCCCCCGGGAACTGGGGTGCCCTGCTTTAGCGATTGCAGGTGATCGCGATGAACTCGCCGTGACTTCCGGTTGTGCCGGTGGATGCCGGGATCGCGCCGGTTACTTCATCGGGGTCGATGCGCCGGTAACCGGTGGCCTGCGCGAAATCCCGCGCCTGGCAATAAGCCCGCGCAGCGGGGGCTCCGCATCTTTCACCCTTGGCCAGACATTCGTCGACGCCGTAGCCGTCCGGCTGGTTGGCCACAATGAAAACACGGCTGTCGGCGCGGACTTCGACCGCGGTCATGAGAGATACGCAGACAGTCAGTGTGAACAGGAATCGCATGGTGGCACCGGTTCGGGAGAAGCACAGGCGCCTCCATCAATAAGCTCGAACGGTTAAGAATGATTAAGGACGGCGATTCCGTGGCGGACCGGACCGAAAGAGGCCGAAATCCATGGAGTGTGACCTTGACGCGGTCACCCCGGCTGGACCATTGTGCGGCCCATGAACGGTTCTCTCTCCATTTTCGGCATCTGCCGCGAGATTATTAGCTAGCGATTCGCTGGCTGGAGCCGTCTTTTCTCAATCGAGATCATGGGACGACCCGGCCGCAAGGCAAGGGATTCTATTTCCATGGAGCTGAAGCTCTACGACACGCTGACCAAGGAGAAGCAGCCGTTCCGGCCGCTCGATCCCAAGGACGTGCGCATGTATGTGTGCGGGCCGACGGTCTATGACTTCGCGCATATCGGCAACGCGCGTCCCGTCATCGTATTCGATGTGCTGTTCCGGCTGTTGCGGCACGTTTACGGCGCGGACCACGTCAAGTATGTCCGCAACATCACCGACGTTGACGACAAGATCAACGATCGCGCGGCGCGGGATTTCCCCGGACTGCCGCTGAACGAAGCGATCCGCAAGGTCACCGAGCAGACTGAAAAACAGTTTCATGCCGATGTCGATGCGCTGGGCTGCCTGCGGCCGACGGTAGAGCCGCGCGCGACCGAGCATATCGCCGAGATGCGGCAGATCATCGAAAGGCTGATTGCCAACGGAAATGCCTATGCAGAGCAGGACCACGTCCTGTTCAAGGTGGCGTCCGATCCGAATTACGGAAAGCTCGCGCGCCGCTCGCTTGACGAGATGCTCGCTGGTGCGCGGGTCGATGTTGCGCCCTACAAGCACGACGCGATGGATTTCGTGCTGTGGAAGCCATCGAAGCCGGGCGAGCCGTCGTGGCCGCCTCCGGCCGGCATTGAAGCTAAGGGGCGTCCGGGCTGGCACATCGAATGCTCGGCAATGGCGTGGAAACATCTCGGCGAGCAATTCGACATTCATGGCGGCGGCATCGATCTCGTGTTTCCGCATCATGAGAACGAACTTGCGCAGTCATGCTGCGCCTTCCACGAAGAGCGCATGGCGAATGTCTGGATGCACAACGGCTTCCTGCAGGTCGAAGGCGAGAAGATGTCGAAGAGTCTCGGTAATTTCGTCACGATCAGGGAACTACTTGTGGGCTGGAGGGGGCGCTCGTGGCCCGGCGACGCGCTGCGGTTCGCGATGCTGCAGACTCAGTACCGGTCGCCGATCGACTGGTCATTGGCCGCATGTGACAATGCGTTCAATACGCTGAAGGACTTTTTCAGCGTGGCAGCTCCTGCGACCTCGGCACTGCCGCCAGCAGCCATTGTCGAAGCGCTGGCCGACGATCTGAATACGCCCAAGGCGATTGCAGAGCTGCACGCCTTGCGCAAGCAGGTCCGCAATCCAGGAGATGATGTCTCGATCGCGCTGAGCAATGCGCTTGCGTTCCTTGGTCTTGATGCCGCGCGGTTTTCGGCGTGGATCGCCGAGGCTGATGCGAGCGTTGTTTCCGGTGCGGGGAAGGTCGACGAGCTGATCTTCGCTCGCGCGGCGGCTCGCGCACGAAAGGACTTCAAGGAGTCCGATCGCATCCGCGACGAACTCGCCGCCAGAGGCATTGTGCTGAAGGACGGCAAGGATGCCGACGGCAAACCCGTGACCACGTGGGAGATCGCGCGATGACGAAGCCGGATACGCCTTTTCCAAAGCACTGGCGCTATTATATCGCAATTAAGTGGCTGCTGATCGTTGCAGCCATCGCGCTTGCGCTCAAACTCGTCAACGTCTGGTAAGCCGATGGGCCAGTCCATTCCCAAAGTCGGCCTGCGGCCGTTTCTCCCTGAGGACACCCCGGTGCTCGCGGCGATCTACATTGCCAGCATCGATGAGCTCGCTGAGGAAGACTATTCGGATGCGCAGCGCGAGGCATGGGCGGGTGGTGCCGAGGACGAGGATAAATTCGGAAAACGTCTCGCCAGTCAGCTCACGCTGGTTGCAACGATCGAAAGCTCGCCGGTCGGGTTTGCCTCGCTGAAAGGCAAGGATCATTTGGATCTTCTTTATGTGCTGCCTGGTTTTGCACGGCAGGGCGTCGCGACATCGCTTTGCGATGCGCTTGAGAAGTTAGCGGGAGCGCGAGGGGCAACCTCGCTGACAGTCGAAGCCAGCGACACGGCCGAACCGTTCTTCGTGAAGCGGGGATACACCAGCCAGCAACGCAATACGGTGTCGGTCGGCGACGAATGGCTGGCCAATACGACGATGAAGAAATCACTGGGCGGCGACGCGCCGCGAGGCGAAATGCCGGGAAGACCATCATGAGCCGTGAGCGCCTCTATCTATTCGATACCACGCTGCGCGACGGCGCACAGACCAACGGCGTCGACTTCACGTTGCATGACAAGCAGATCATTGCCGACATGCTCGACGATCTCGGCATCGACTACGTTGAGGGCGGCTACCCGGGCGCAAATCCGTCCGATACCGAATTTTTCGCAGCCAAGCCGAAATTCGATCATGCGAAATTCACCGCCTTTGGCATGACGCGCCGTCCTGGCCGTTCGGCATCGAATGATCCGGGTCTCGCAGCGTTGATCGAGGCCAAGGCTGACGCGATCTGCTTCGTCGCGAAGTCGTCCGAGTATCAGGTCCGGGTGGCTCTGGAGACCACCAATGAGGAAAATCTCGCCTCGATCCGCGACAGCGTTGGCGCTGCCAAAGCGGCGGGTCGCGAGGTCATGCTCGACTGCGAGCATTTCTTCGACGGCTACAAGGAGAATCCGCAATTCGCATTGGCTTGTGCCAAAGCGGCGTACGACTCCGGCGCGCGCTGGGTGGTGCTGTGCGATACCAACGGCGGCACGATGCCGAACGAGATCGAGGCCATCGTCGGTGAAGTGGTCAAGCATATCCCCGGCGAGCATGTCGGCATTCACACCCACAACGACACGGAGCAGGCGGTGGCGAATTCGCTGGCCGCAGTGCGCGCGGGGGCAAGGCAGATTCAGGGCACGCTGAACGGCTTGGGCGAGCGCTGCGGCAATGCCAATCTCTGTTCGCTGATCCCGACGCTGAAGCTGAAGAAGGAATTTGCCGATAAGTTTGAGATCGGCGTCTCGCAGGAAAAGCTTGCCACGCTGGTCCATGCCTCGCGCGCGCTGGACGATATCCTCAATCGCGCACCGGATCGTCATGCGCCGTATGTCGGCGAGAGTGCGTTCGTCACCAAGACAGGCATCCATGCCTCGGCAGTGCTGAAGGATCCTCAGACCTATGAGCACGTGGCTCCAGAGGCCATCGGAAATCATCGCAAAGTGCTCGTCTCCGATCAGGCCGGTCGTTCCAACGTCATTGCCGAACTCGAACGCGCCGGTATTCCGTTCGACAAGAGCGATCCCAAACTGACGCGTCTGGTTGAGGAGATGAAGGAGAAGGAAGCGGCGGGCTATGCCTATGAATCTGCAGATGCCTCCTTCGATCTGCTGGCACGCCGTACGCTCGGCAAGGTGCCGGATTATTTCCGCGTCGTGCAGTTCGACGTCAATGTGGAGCAGCGTTACAACGCGCTGGCCCAGCGTGTCACCGTGGCGATGGCGGTGGTGAAGGTCGACGTGGCCGGAGAAATGCTGATCTCGGCGGCGGAAGGCAACGGCCCGGTAAATGCGCTCGACGTCGCACTGCGGAAGGATCTCGGCAAGTATCAGAGGTACATCGAGGGCCTGAAGCTGGTCGATTACCGCGTGCGTATCCTCAATGGCGGCACCGAGGCCGTGACGCGCGTACTGATCGAAAGCGAGGACGAGACAGGCGAGCGCTGGACCACGGTCGGCGTATCGCCCAACATTATCGATGCGTCGTTTCAGGCGCTGATGGACTCGGTGGTCTACAAACTGGTGAAATCGAACGCGCCGGTATAGGCATAACCGGTCCCGTAAGCGGAAGGGGGCTCAATGATTGATCACGTCTCGGTGGGCGTTGCAGATATTGAGCGGGCCGCAAAATTCTACGAAGCGGCATTCGCTCCGTTAGGGCTGAACAGATTGATTGAGCGGCCGGCAACGGTCGGTTTTGGAAAGACCTATCCAGAATTCTGGATCAATCTTCGTGCGGGCATGTCGCCAGTGCCGCCGGAAAGCGGCACGCACATCTGTCTGCGTGCGAGAAGTGCTGCAGAGATAGACGCATTTCATGCTGCGGCGTTGGGAGCAGGAGGAACCGATGACGGTGCGCCTGGGCCGCGTCCGGAATATCACCCAAGCTATTACGCGGCATTCGTCACCGATCCCGACGGAAATCGCATCGAGGTGGTGACGTTCTTGAAGGACGATCAACCGGCGTGAGCTGGACGGCTTACAGGCCGCTCGCGACCTTTTCGTCCATCAGCTTGGCGGATTCGGGCACCTGCGCGGCCGCCTGCTGCAGCGTCGGAAGAATGTCCTCGACGCGATCAGCGGTCAGCACATCGACCCACAGGTTGGCGCGAATGAATTCCGTCTGCCTCATGTGATCGATCAGCACGAGCAGGGGTTTCCAGAATCCGTCGATGTTGGCGAGCAGGATCGGCTTGCTGTGGCGGCCGAGCTGCGACCAAGTCATCTGCTCGACCAGCTCTTCCAGGGTTCCGACACCGCCCGGAAACGCCACGAAGGCGTCGGAATGCTCAAACATCAGTTGCTTGCGCTCGTGCATGTCCTTGGTGATGATGAGCTCCTGTGCGTCTTTAAGCACATGCTCCCGTTTCGTCAGGAATGTCGGGATGATGCCCGTGACCTTGCCGCCGTGGTCGAGCGCACCGGCCGCGACCGCACCCATCAGGCCGATCGAGCCGCCGCCATAGACGAGGCCGACACCATTCTGGGCGAGGGTCTTGCCGAAGGCTGTGGCCGCTTTGACGAATTCGGGGTTGGTACCGGGACCGGAACCGCAATAGACGCAGACGTTCTTAATGGTATTCATGCTCGGTTATGTGGCGGTTTGTTGCGACATCTTCAAGACGTGTATCTCGCAATGCAAGGTCGATAGTTCTCCAAATCGGTTGTTTTGGGGAAAAGAATCGGTCGGGAAGGGTGCGAAAACCGCGTAAACGCTTTATATGACGGCCATGACCGCAATCACGAACGGGCGCCCCGCGCTGCATCAGGCCCCGCTGGGCCTCAAGGCGACTGACGTTTAATGGCCGACCTCTATCCTGCCCAGCCCGACGAGGCGTCGCACAACGCCAAGCCACCGACGCCTGCCGATCTGAATGCCGAGAAAGCAACGCTCTTCGGAACGCTCGCCCATCTGTGGCCGTATATCTGGCCGGGTGACCGGGACGACCTCAAGATGCGTGTCGTCTGGTCGATGGTGCTGCTGCTTGTCGCCAAAGCGGCGACACTGTTCGTCCCGTTCACATTCAAGTGGGCGGTCGATGCTCTGACAGGCGCCGATACCGCACCGGTTCAATCCTCGAACTGGATGCTGTGGCTGATCGCGTCGCCCCTGATCATGACACTGAGTTACGGCGGCATCCGCATCGTCATGATGGTGCTGACGCAGTGGCGCGACGGCCTCTTCGCCAAAGTGGCAATGCACGCCGTGCGCAAGCTGGCCTTTCTTACGTTCGTGCACATGCACGAGCTGTCGTTGCGGTTTCATCTGGAGCGCAAGACCGGCGGCCTGACGCGCGTGCTCGAACGTGGCCGCACCGGCATCGAGACCATGGTGCGCATGGTCATCCTCCAACTCGCGCCGACTATCGTCGAACTGGCGCTAATGATGGGCGTGCTGCTGTGGCAGTTCGACTGGCGGTACGTGCTGGTGACGTTCGTTACGGTCGTCATCTACATGATGTACACCTACTACGCGACCGAGTGGCGCATTGAGATTCGCCGCCGCATGAACGATTCCGATACCGAGGCCAATACCAAGGCGATCGACTCGCTGCTCAACTACGAGACGGTGAAATACTTCAGCGCCGAGGAGCGCGAAGCGCTGCGCTATGACAAGTCCATGGAGCGCTACGAACGCGCCAGCGTTCATACCTATACGTCACTCGCAGTACTGAACACGGGGCAGGCGGTGATCTTCACCTTCGGTCTCACCGCGACCATGATGATGTGCGCCGTTGGAATCCGTAACGGCACCAACACGGTTGGCGATTTCGTCATGATCAACGCCATGATGATCCAGCTCTATCAACCGCTGAACTTCATGGGCATGGTCTATCGCGAGATCAAGCAGGCGATCATCGACATCGAAAAGATGTTCGGCGTGCTGTCGCGCAATCCGGAGGTGAAGGACATCCCGGGCGCGCAGCCGCTGCAGATTTCAGCCGGTACGGTTCGCTTCGAGGACGTGCAGTTCTCCTACGACCCGGAGCGTCCGATTCTGAAAGGTCTCTCGTTCGAGGTGCCTGCAGGCAAAACCGTCGCCATTGTCGGTCCGTCCGGAGCGGGAAAATCAACGATCTCTCGTTTGCTGTTCCGGCTCTATGACGTGAGCGGCGGAAAGATCACCATCGATGGCCAGAATATCCGCGACATCACGCAGTCGTCGCTGCGCGCATCCATCGGCATGGTGCCGCAGGATACTGTGCTGTTCAATGACACCATCCGCTACAATATCCGCTACGGCCGCTGGGACGCGACCGACGCGGAAGTCGAGGAGGCCGCAGCGATGGCTCAGATCGACGGCTTCATTCGGATGTCGTCGCACGGTTACGAGACCGAGGTCGGCGAACGCGGCCTGAAACTGTCCGGCGGCGAAAAGCAGCGCGTTGCGATTGCCCGGACCATCCTGAAAGGGCCGCCGATTCTGGTGCTGGATGAGGCGACGTCCGCGCTCGACAGCCACACCGAACGGGAAATCCAGGATCAGTTGGAGAAAGTCGCGCGCGGCCGAACGTCGCTGGTGATCGCTCACCGGCTATCCACGATCGTGGGCGCGGACGAAATTATCGTGCTGGATCAGGGGCGCATTTCCGAACGTGGCACCCACTCACAGCTTCTGGCGGCAAATGGCCTTTACGCGAGCATGTGGAACAGGCAACGTGAGGCTCAGGAAGCGCGGGAAAAGCTGGCCATGATGGCCGACGAGAACATCGCGCCCAATCGCGCGCCGCCGCCGGTCGACGATCCGCTGGTTACGCCCGCCGCCGCCGAATAGTTTTGGGTCACATTAAACGCAGGTCTTTGAACTCATGTCCGTCGTCAATTCCATTCGCGCGCAAATTCCCCCAATCCATCCGGAGGGGTATCCCTTTATCGGAGCTTTTGCCTTCGCCAGCCTGATCCTGTTCTGGATATGGACGCCGCTCGGCTGGATCGGATGCGGACTGACGGTGTGGTGTGCGTTGTTCTTCCGTGACCCGGTGCGCGTCACGCCGGTGCGCGAGGGCATCGTGGTGTCGCCGGCCGACGGCCGGGTGTCGATGGTTGTGCAGGCTGTGCCGCCGGCGGAGCTCGGCCTTGGCGACAAGCCCCTCCCGCGCATCTCGATCTTCATGAGCGTGTTCAATTGCCACGTGAACCGCAGCCCGGTGGCTGGCCGCATCGACCGTATCGCTTACCGTCCCGGCAAGTTTCTGAACGCCGATCTCGACAAGGCCAGCGAGGATAACGAGCGGAATTCGCTGGTTATCTCCACGCCGGCTGGCCGGATCGGGGTCATCCAGATCGCGGGACTTGTGGCCCGGCGCATCGTGTCCTTCGTGAAGGAGGGGCAGGTCCTTGGGGCGGGTGAGCGGTTCGGGCTGATCCGCTTCGGTTCGCGGCTCGACGTCTTCCTTCCGGAAGGCGCCAAAACCCTGGTATCCGAGGGCCAGACGGCCATCGCCGGCGAAACCGTGCTGGCCGACTTCAAGCTCGGCGACGGCGGGCGCAGCTACCGCGTGGATTAACCAAGCCTGCGATCATCCAGCAGGCTTTTCGCCACAATGGTGAAGCAGGGTGGGGCTTGTTATATAAGGTCCCATGGCCATGCTTCCCGACCCCAGAACGCCTGATTTGCGCCGCCGGCGGTTTCGCCAGATTCCGATCCGGATGCTGGTGCCCAACGTCATTACGTTGCTGGCGATCTGCGCCGGCTTGACTGCAATCCGGCTCTCCATCGAAGGCCGCAACGAACTTGCCCTCGGGGCAATCGTGTTTGCGGCGATCCTCGACGGTATCGACGGACGCGTGGCGCGCATGATCAAGGGGCAGTCCCGTTTTGGCGCGGAGCTCGACAGCCTCGCGGATTTCGTCAATTTCGGCGTCGCGCCCGCGCTCATTCTGTATTTCTGGCAGTTGCATGATCTGAAGAATGTCGGCTGGATCGCAGCGATGATCTTTGCCATCAGCGGCGGATTGCGGCTGGCTCGGTTTAACGCCACCATGGACGACCCGAACAAGCCCGCTTTCGCTGGAAACTATTTTACCGGCGTACCCGCCCCGCTGGGCGCGCTTTGCGTATTGCTGCCGATGTACCTGGTTTTTATCGGCGCGCCGCAGTTGCCGGCCCCCATCACGGCAGTATTCACCTTGTCGATCGCGTTCCTGATGGTGTCGCGGCTGCCCGTGTTCTCCGGCAAGATGATCGGCGGCAAGATCGCGCCGGACATGGTGTTGCCGGTGGTTGTGCTGGTCGTGTTGTTTATCGCTGTTCTGATCAGTTATCCGTGGCAACTTCTGACCGGAGGCTCGCTGATCTATCTTCTCAGCCTCCCGATTGGATGGACCTCCTATCGCGCGAACGAACGCCGCGCGCGCGAAGCCGCAGCGGTCAGCGAACCGGGCCATGCGAGCCCCGCCGCGCCGGATTTCAACGTAGCAGTTGATTCCGTGAAAGAAGACCGGCCACCGCGTCTGAATTGACTGCAGCGGCTTCCCACCGCTGTATGGTTAATGATTTCCTGAGATTCGGTCGGATCACATTGCGAGGCGCTGCCGATATCGGCGCCAATCGCTACCATTTGACCGCATCGGAAGGGGAATGACGATTATCTCGTCGCCTCCGGGCATCGATTCAATAACCTTTACCCGACCTTAATGGCCCCGCCGCTACTGTTCCGATGCGCGCTCAGAACGGGTCGCGCTGTTGGTTGCGTCGGAGTTTTCAATGGATATCACCACGGGCATCGGCCTTGTTGCGGGCATTGCGGTGCTTTGCACACTCGTTCTGATGGGTGGCGATTTCCGGATGTTCTACGACATCCACGCAGTGATCATCATCTTCGGCGGTTCGTTTGCTGCCACTCTGATCAGGTTTCCGCTGTCCGCCATCCTTCATGGCTTGCCGCTGGGCGCGAAGTTCGCGTTCACGCTGAGCCGACTGTCCGCGCGCGATCTTGTCGATGAATTGGCCCGGATCGCCGAAGTCGCACGCAAGCAGGGACCGGTCGGTCTGGAAAAAATCGAGGCGGACGATCCCTTTCTGGCGAAAGGCATCCGTTACATCGCCGACGGTTACGATCTTGAGTTCATTCGCGACAATCTCGAGCGCGACCGCGACAACTTTCTCATGCACCTCACCGAGGGATCGAAGATTTATCGCGCGATTGGCGATTGTGCGCCTGCATTCGGCATGATCGGCACGTTGCTCGGCATGGTGCAGATGTTCTCCAACATGTCCGACCCGTCCAAGCTCGGCCCCTTCATGGCGGTGGCGCTATTGGCCACGCTGTACGGCGCGCTGGTCGCGAACCTCATTTGTCTGCCGATCGCTGACAAGCTGCACGTCAAGGTGCTCGATGAGGAGACCAACCGCACGCTGATCATCGACGGGATCCTGATGATCCGTGATGCGAAATCTCCAACGCTTGTTCGCGAAATGCTGCTGGCCTACCTGCCGGAAAAACATCGCCACGAAGAGGGTGAGCCGGTTCCGGCTTAAACAACGGCTGCGGGAACGGACCCACCGGGATGGCTAAGAAAAAGCGCGCAGAGGAGCATGGAGGTCACGGCTGGTTCGTGACCTTCGCCGACCTGATGGCTCTTCTGTTGAGCTATTTTGTGATGCTCGTGGCGTTCTCCAGTCAGGACTCCAACAAGCTGAAGATCGTTGCCGGATCGATGCGTGAGGCCTTTGGCGTTCAGACCCAGTCTCGCTTCTCCGGCATTATCGAGTCTGACGGACTTCCGACCCGATCGCGTCTGAAGAACACGTCTCACGTACCGCCGGAGGAGGCGACGAACAATCCGACGCCGGATCAGGAAGACAAGTTCAAGATTGCCGGCATGCGCATGAAGACCGATCGCGAATTCGCACTTGCGTCGGCTTCCCTGCGTCAGGCGCTGCAGGATCTGCCCGAAATCTCAGAACTGTCCAAGCACATCCTGTTCGAGGAAACCAAGCAGGGGCTTAATCTTGAGATCGTTGACCAGGACGGCCGCTCAATGTTTGCCGATGGTTCGAAGCAGCCGCTCGAGCGAACTCGTCGCCTGCTTCAAAGACTCGCCGCGCCGCTGAAGGCGACCCCGCTACGCGTCGCCATCGTCGGCCATACCTCTGCGGGCTTCATGCCCACGCGGTCCGGGTATGACGGCTTTGACCTGTCTGCGGACCGCGCCAATGTCGTTCGCCAGATCCTCGAGCAGGAGGGGTTGCCAGCCTCGCACGTGTTCTCTGTCGCGGGCAAAGCGGATACCCAGCCGTTGTTTCCAGACGATCCCTCGCTGGCCGCAAACCGGCGGGTGACCATTACGTTGATGCGGGAGGATCCGCCGCTGCCGCCCAACCTCAAGCCATGATTGGCGGTATATTTATACCATTTAATGGTGTGTTTGGGGTTCCGATCTGCGTCGCAGTAGACATAGGATGGCAGTGATATAAGAAGCGCCACTCTAAAGTGATCACCGGGCTTGCCGGGATCAAAGACACCGTCAGGGCGTTCCTTCGATCATGGCTGCCAGCGATACACCTGCCGATACGCCCCAAGAGGTGCCGGTAACCACCGGCTTTTGGGCACTCACCCTTGGAAGTATCGGTGTGGTCTTCGGCGACATCGGCACGTCGCCGCTGTACGCCTTTCGAGAGGCCGTCCATAACGCATCTCACGGTGGCCCCGTCTCCCGCGAGATCGTACTCGGCGTTCTGTCGCTGATCCTGTGGTCGCTGATCGTTGTCGTGACTCTCAAGTATGTGCTGCTCCTGTTGCGCGCCGACAACAATGGAGAGGGCGGAACGCTGTCGCTGATGGCACTTGGCCAGCGGGCGCTTGGGCGGCGGAGCTGGTTTCTTTTGGCGCTCGGCGTGATCGGCGGATCGATGTTCCTTGGCGACGCGATGATCACGCCAGCAATTTCCGTGCTCTCCGCTGTCGAAGGTTTGAAGATCGCAGCCCCCGCGCTCGAACACTATGTCGTCCCGCTCGCAATCGTCATCCTGATCTGTCTGTTCGCGGTGCAGAGCCGGGGAACGGCGATGGTCGCCAGTGCCTTCGGCCCCGTGATGATCGTCTGGTTCTTGACGTTGGGCGTTATGGGGCTGATGCATATCAGCGACGATCCCGGCATCGTACACGCCATCAATCCGGTGTTTGCCGTCCAGTTCCTGCTGACGCACGGCGTGATCGGACTCGTGATTCTCGGTGCTGTGTTTCTGGCAGTGACCGGCGGCGAGGCGCTGTACGCCGACCTTGGGCACTTTGGCCGTAAGCCGATTCAGGCGGCGTGGTTCTACTTCGTGCTTCCATGTCTGCTGCTGAATTACTTCGGTCAGGGTGCTCTGGTTTTGTCGCATCCGGAAGCAATCGAGAACCCGTTCTATCGAATGGTGCCGGACGGTGTGCTGGTGCCCTTGATCTGTCTCGCGACCGCAGCGACCGTAATAGCCAGCCAAGCCGTTATTACCGGTGCGTTTTCGCTCGTGCGACAGGCGATTCAGCTCGGCCTGCTGCCCCGGTTCGAGGTTCGCTACACGTCGGAAACGCATGCGGGCCAGATCTATCTGCCGCGCGTCAACATCATGCTTCTGATTGGCGTGCTGTTGCTCGTCGGGCTGTTCCGCACCTCAAGCAACCTAGCGTCGGCCTACGGTATCGCCGTGTCCACGACAATGGTTTGCGACGGCATCATGTGCTTTGTCGTGATCTGGAAGGTTTGGAACTGGCGCGCCGCGACGGCGGCCGCGCTGATCATTCCTTTGGTGATTGTCGATTTGACGTTCCTGACGGCCAATCTCCTGAAGCTTCTTCAGGGCGCCTGGGTGCCGGTGCTGTTTGGCATCCTGATGGCAGGTCTGATCTGGACGTGGCGTCGCGGCGCCGCAATCCTGATCAACAAGACGCGGCGAACCGAAGTCCCGTTGCTCGATCTCATCAAGAGCCTCGAGAAGCGGCCCCCGCATATTGTCAAAGGCACGGCGGTCTTTTTGACAAGCGATCCCGAATACGTGCCGACGGCATTGCTGCATAACCTGAAGCACAACAAGGTGCTCCACGAACACAATGTGATCCTCACCATCCATACGGCGGAAACACCGCGTGTCGATCTGGCGGATCGTGTCAGGATGGGGAAGATCAGCGACAAGTTCTCGACCGTTCGGCTGTCCTTCGGATTCATGGAATCGCCGAACGTACCAAAGGCGCTGGCTGTCGCTCGCAAGCTCGGCTGGCAGTTTGACATCATGTCGACGTCGTTCTTCGTATCGCGGCGCTCGTTGAAGCCCGCAGCGCAATCCGGCATGCCGCAGTGGCAGGACCATCTGTTTATCGCGATGAGCCGGTCTGCGAATGACGCTACCGATTACTTCCAGATCCCGACGGGGCGCGTGGTGGAAGTCGGTACGCAAGTCACCATTTAGAGGCAATCGGCGCCCGCCCACGCTTGATTTTCTTGCTGCAAAAAGGGAGGTTGTGCGCCGTTCGCGCGTAATCTCGGGGCCGTGATTTTCCGATAAGCGGCTCTGCTTTTCGGATTGCCCCCAGTGGAGGTTGATGTGTCACAGGCTGAAAAAATTCACGATTTGACAGCGGAAGAGGTCGCTTCCGGAATTGCGCAAGGGCGCTATCTCCTGATCGACGTGCGTGAGCCGAATGAGGTTGCCGTCGAGGCTTATCCGGATGCGGTGGTTCTGCCGCTTTCGACCTTCGATCCAGCAGAAATTCCCGATCCAAAGGGAAAAACAGTGGTTTTCGCCTGCCGCTCCGGCAAGCGTTCGGTCACGGCGTCGCTGGCCGCACAAGCCGGCGGAAAGCCTTACGACTCACACCTCGCGGGTGGCATGCTGGCGTGGAAGGCTGCCGGGTTGCCGTCCAAAACCGGCGGCTGATCTTCCGATGAACAAGATTTTCGCGGACCTGCCGAATACTATTTTCGACGTCATGTCGCAGGCCGCCCGCGATCTCAACGCAATAAATTTGGGCCAAGGCTTTCCGGACGATCCTGGGCCGCTCGACATCAGGGAGAAAGCCGCGGATGCCGTTCTGAACGGCTACAACCAGTATCCCTCGATGATGGGGATCCCTGAGCTGCGCCAGGCCATCGCCACCCATTATGCTCACTGGCATGGTGTGCAACTCGATCCGATGAGCGAGGTGATGGTGACCTCGGGCGCCACCGAAGCATTGACGGGATCAATCCTCGGACTGGTTCAGCCTGGCGACGAGGTGCTGGTTTTCCAGCCGATGTACGATTCCTATGTGCCGATTATCCGGCTCGCGGGCGGCATTCCGAAATTCCTGCGCCTTGAGCCGCCGCACTGGCGCCTGCCGGAGGAGGCGATCCGTGCCGCGATCACTCCCAAGACGCGTTACGTGATCTTGAACAATCCGCTCAACCCGGCCGCCGTGGTCTATCCACGCGAGGATCTCGAGATGCTCGGACGGATTTGTCAGGAGCACAACCTGATCGCGATCTGCGATGAGGTCTGGGAACATGTGGTGTTCGACGGCCGCGAGCACATTCCGCTAATCGCGATTCCGGGAATGCGCGATCGCACGGTGAAAATCGGCTCCGCAGGCAAGATGTTCGGGTTGACCGGCTGGAAAATCGGTTTCGTCTGCGCCGCACCGCACATTCTGCGCGTGCTTGCCAAGGCGCATCAGTTTATCACCTTCACGACCCCGCCCAATCTTCAGGTCGCGGTCGCTTACGGCCTTGGCAAATCCGACGATTACTTCCTGCAGATGCGGGCCGATCTTGCGCGAAGCCGCGATCGTCTGACCAAGGGTCTGTCCAGCCTTGGTTTCCCGGTACTGCAGTCGCAGGGGACCTACTTTCTCAATGTCGATCTCGCGCCGCTGGGTCTGAACGAAAGCGACGTAGCTTTCTGCAAGCGCATCGTGCATGAGCACAAGGTTGCCGCTATCCCGGTGTCGGCCTTCTATGAAGAGAACCACGTCACTTCGGTGGTGAGGTTCTGTTTCTCCAAGAAGGATGCAACGCTCGACACGGCACTGGAGCGGCTCACGAACGTTCTTCACGGTTGAGAGGAAATCCGGTGTCCGTTGGCGTCAAGAGAGGGCTGACCCTCGCCGCAGTCGTCGCGAGCGCTTTTGTTGCTTCAGCGTCGTTCGCGCCGGCGCAGCAGCGTAGCGTAAACTTCTACAACTGGTCGAACTATATGGCGCCCGGCGTCCTCGAACAGTTCACCAGGGAAACCGGCATCAAGGTTTCGTACGATACATTCGATGCCAACGAGACGCTCGAGACCCGGCTGCTGGCTGGCAAGTCTGGCTATGACGTCGTGGTGCCGACGGCGTATTTCCTGCAACGCCAGATCGCGGCCAACATTTTCCAGAAGCTCGACAAGTCAAGGCTGCCCAATCTTGCCAATGCATGGCCAGAAGTGACCAAACGTCTTGCGGTTTACGATCCCGGCAACGCCTTCGCGGCCAACTATATGTGGGGTACTACGGGTATCGGTTACAACGTCAAGAAGGTTCAGGAGATTCTGGGCAACGACGCCAAGATCGATTCAGCTATGAATTCGTGGTCCATCGTGTTCACGCCCGAGAATCTGGCAAAGTTCAAGGATTGCGGGATTCACATGCTGGATTCTGCCGACGATATCCTGCCGGCTGCGCTGAACTATCTCGGCCTCGATCCGAACACGACGAAACAGGCCGATCTCGATAAAGCAGCAGAACTGGTTGGCAAGATACGGCCCTATGTTCGCAAGTTTCATTCGTCGGAATATTTGAACGCGCTGGCCACGGGCGAGATCTGCTTCGTAGTTGGCTGGTCCGGCGACATCAAGCAGGCCCAGAGCCGCGCTGCCGAGGCCAAAAACGGGGTCGAGATCGGATATGCGCTACCGAAAGAGGGCGCGCAGATGTTTTTCGACAACTTCGCCATTCCAGCGGACGCACGGAATGTGGCTGAGGCCCACGAGCTGATCAATTATCTGTACCGGCCAGACGTCGCCGCGAAGAATTCTGACTTCCTGTCTTACGCGAGCGGCAATCTCGCCAGTCAGAAGCTGATTGATCCAAAGATCTTCAACGACAAAACGATCTATCCGGATGAGGCAACGCTCGATCGCCTGTTCGTGATCACGGCGCGCGATCCTGCGACCCAGCGCATCATCAATCGTTTGTGGACGCGGGTGAAGACGGGGCGATAGTTACCGCCAGCGGCGATGGAGCCAAAGCCATTGCTCTGGATGCTCGCGAACCCATCGCTCGATCACACTGGTGACCGCCTGCGTGGTCGCCTGAACATCGATCCTGCCTTTGGCATCGCGGACTGGTGTTACTTCGTCCGATAGCTCCGCACGGAAACGATGGTTCGGCAGCCGGACGATGCGCACGCCATGAATTGGGACTTCGACCTGCCGGGCGAGGCGCGCGAGCAGGGGATTGGCCTTGGCCGTGCGGCCGAAGAACGTCACGTCAACGCCGCGCCCGAAATGCTGGTCCACGAGCATTCCAACATGCACGCCCTCTAGCAGCGCCTGCGCCAGCCGTAGCGGTGCATCGTGCGTGGTGGCGATCATCGTTCCCATGTTGACGGAGCGGATATCCTGGATGGCGCGATCCACGGCGGCGATATTGGGGCGACGAAACAGCACCGCCGACTCCAGTCCGTAGGCTGGGGCTGCGAGCGCCGGGAGTTCCCAGTTGGCAAGATGGCTTGCGAAAATCAACGCGCCCTTGCCGTCGTCGCGCAATGCTTCGAATTTCTCGGCAGTGCCGGACGCGAGTTCGACGCGGCTGGTGTCCAAATGCTCGGGGTCGAGTTTCCAGACGTAATCGAGATGTGCGAACTCGGCACCGACCCGGCCAAGATTGTCCCAAACGCCCATGAGAATGGCGTCGATCTCGGCAGGTGATTTCTCCGGGAATGCCGCGATCAGGTTGGCCCGGCCGATCTTGTGTTCGGGGAGCCAAGGACCGATGGCGCGTGTCACCGATGCGAAAAAATTCGCGGTGCGTTCTGGGTCGAAGTACCGCGTGACGCGCAACATGCCGACCGCAATCCCGCCAAGGATCGCTCCCGTCACGGGCTTCAGCGCACCGCGCAGGATGGCTTTCGTACGAAGGAACAGGCGGCGCATCAGAAAGTGACGACGATCTTGCCGAACACCTGCCGGCTTTCCATCCGCTTGAGCGCTGCGGCAACATCTTCGATCGGAACTTCGGTGTCGATGACCGGCTTCATCCCTTGAGCCATCTTGTCGAGGCTCTCGGCGATGTTGCGCATCGTAGCTCCGAACGATCCGAAGATGCGATACTGCTGCTGGAACAGTTGCATCAGGTTGATGGTGGTGGTGGGACCGGAGGTCGAGCCACAGGTCACCAGTCGTCCGCCGCGCTTCAGGACCAGCAGCGAACCGTTGAAGGTGTCCGCGCCGACGTGCTCGAACACGACATCGACCCCCTTCTTCTTCGTGATCTTGCGAGTTTCGTGTTCGAAGCGGTCCTTGCGGTAGTTGATGACGTGATCGGCGCCGAGCGCCTTGACGCCTTCGATCTTGGAGTCGTCGCCGACGGTGGTGATGACAGTGCAGCCGATTGCCTTGGCCATCATGATTGCGACTGTGCCGATTCCGGAGCCGCCGGCGTGCACCAGCACGCTTTCACCCGGCAGGAGCCTGGCGTTATCGAACAGCATGTGCTGAACGGTCGAGAATGCAATTGGCGCACAGGCGGCGTCGCGATCCGAAACGCCGTCCGGCACAGGAATGACCAGCCGTTCGTCAAGGTTCATCAATTCGCGGGCGAAGCCGTCGACATGGAAGCCCATGATGCCGGCGACGTTTTCGCAGAGGTTGTCGCGGCCAGCCCGACATGCGGGACAAACGCCGCAGGTCAGCGCGCCGTACATCACCACGCTCTGACCCGGCTTGAAGCGTGTCACGCCTTCGCCGACGGCGGCGATTTCGCCCGAAGCTTCCGCGCCGACGACGAGCGGGAGCTTGCGCTTGGCGAACGCCATGCCGCGATAGCCCCAGACATCGATGTGGTTGAGGGCGACGGCCTTGACGCGGATCTGCACCTCGCCAGCGCCGGGCGGCGGGGGCGGGGGTGTATCCGCGACCACCAGTTGGCGGTCGGCAACAAGACTGAGCGCACGCATAATACCGCGTCTCCGGCACAAGGATTGTGGACTTTAGGCTGCGTATCGCCGGTTCGGCAGATGCCGTCAACCGCCGAAAGTTGCATTCGTCGCTGCTAGATTGGCTCGCGGGTCAGGATCAGCGATGCGTTCTGACCGCCGAACCCGAACGAATTCGACATTACCGCGCTCACGCGCGCGTCGCGGGCCTTGTTGGGCACCACGTCAAACGGGATCGCCGGATCGGGCACGTCGTAATTGATGGTTGGCGGAATGCGCTGGTGCTCGAGGGTCAGCAGCGAAAATACAGCTTCTACCGCGCCCGCGGCCGAGAGCGTATGCCCAACCATCGATTTGTTGGACGACACCGGAATGTGGTTGGCGCGCTCTCCGAACACCGTGGAGATGCCGAGATACTCCATCTTGTCGTTCTCGGGCGTGCCGGTACCGTGAGCGTTGATGTAGTCGATCTGCTCGATACCGACACCGGCGTCGGCCAGCGCATTGCGCACGCAGCCGACGATCGGTTTGCCGTCGGGGCTGGAGCGAGTGCGGTGGAACGAGTCGGCGAGCTCGCCGCAACCCGCGACGACGCCGAGGATTTTCGCGCCACGTGCGGTTGCGCCTTCCAGGCTTTCAAGTACCAATGCGCCGGCACCTTCCGCCATGACGAAACCATCGCGGTTCTTGGAGAATGGGCGCACCGCCGCATGTGGCGGATCGTTGTGGGTCGAAAGAGCGGACAGCAGCGAGAAGCGGATCAATGCTTCCGCGTTGACCGAGCCGTCGGTCGCGACGCACAGCGCTGCGTCGGTTTCACCGCGGCGGATTGCCTCGACGCCGAGTTGGATTGCCGTCGCGCCCGATGCACAGGCGGTCGATAGCGAGATCGGGGAGCCTTTTGTGCCGAAGGTGTCAGCGAGGTGATCGGCAACCGAACCGAAGATGAAACGGCGATGCAGGTTGGTGAAGCGTCCGCCGCCGCTAGCCTGCAGCAGCGCGTCGTAATCAATGCCGGATTTCATGCCGGTGGCGCGGGCAATGTCCTGCCGCGGCTGCCATTCAAGTTCTACTGGTGCGACGGCCAGGAACAGCGGGCCGGGGAAGTCGCCCTTGGCGCCGATGCTGGCCTGCGCAACCGCTTCTTCGGTCGCGACGTCGGCAAGACGCTCGGAGAGCACCGTCGACGAGAACGGCTCGACCGGAATGAAATCGACCGTTCCCGCCATCGTGGTCTTAAGACCGTCGGTGGGGAAACGGGTAATGGTCCGGATTCCGGATTCGCCGGCCGTAAGTTTGGCCCAGTTGTCGGACTTGCCTGCGCCGAGGGACGTGACGAGGCCCATGCCGGTGACGACAACGATAGGCCGTCCGAACTTGTCGCGAGTCGATGTCATCGTGCCCCCATATGTGGCTTATACCGCTTCGACCAGCGCCATGCCTTCGCCGCGCCAGTGCCCAGCCCCGATCACAACAATCTGGGACGGCGGCTTCGTCATTTCAATCTCGACACCGGTGGTATCGTTCGCCGGGAACAGCGCTCCGCGCGAAATCGACAGCGCGGCCAGGGCGATCCCGAGCGCAAATTGTGCCTCTACGGCGTGGCCAAATGCGGTACCGGTCGCGCGGGCCGGGGTGTCACGATGCTTGGCCAGAAATGCGCGTTCTTCTTCCGTGACGGGCGCGGCACCGGTTGCGCCGGTGATGATTGCACTGTCCTTGCCAACCGTTCCGATCTCCGACCACAGGCCGTCGAGCGTTGCCGTCACATCGCCGGAAGCCTTGCGCTTCGCGCGGTCCGCAACGACGTTGGTAAGCTTGGCGTATGGCTTGGCGCCGCGCGCCTGCGCGTGTTCCTTGGATTCAATAACGAGGAACACGCCGCCCGAACCCAGCGCAAAGCCGCTCTCGCGTTCCCAAACCGGCTTGAATTTGTCCTTGAGATTGAAATCGCCGAACTCATAGAGCATCAGCATTTCCTTGCGCTCGCTGTTCTGTGCGGCTCCGACAAGGGCGATATCGCTTTGGCCTGAGGTGATCCGCGCCAGCGCAATACGCGCGGCATCCACACCGGCGGCTTCTTCGCCCATGAATGTGCGGGATGAGCCGGTGACGCCATGGACGATCGAGATATTGCCGGCGAGCAAATTGGACAGCTGCGCCAGAAACAGGGTGGGGCGCAGATCGTTCATCAGCCGTTCGTTGAGAAAGCCGGGCGCGGCATTGCCTTGAACGTCGGCATTGATGATCGCGGAATCCACGGCGAGATCGCGTTCGCCGCCACCGGCAGCAACGATCATATCCATGCGCGAGAGAATGTCAGTGTTGCCCTTGATGCCGGCAGAGTCGAGCGCGAGACCGGCGGCGTAGGTGCCGATCCGCTGCCATGCTTCCATCTGGCGCTGATCGCCCTTCTTGGGGATCTGCGCATCGAAGCTCAACTTCGTCATCGGATGGACGACGTAGGGAGCGAACGTCGTCTCGTCGACGTTGACTGTCTTGGCGTTCAACGCGTCCCAGTGCGCGTCGAGACCTTCGCCGAGCGACGTCGCAAGGCCGATGCCGGTGATCCAGGCTTCGCGTGCACCGCCGGTTGACGGAAGGGTCTCAGCCATGAGCGATTACCTGTTCAGGAAAGCCGATCCGCTTCGCCATCAATTCCATGTGTGCGCGTAAATCGGGATGGGGAAACAGTGTGTGACGGAAGGTCAGCGTCGCATTGCACTTGAGTTTGCCGTCAACGCGGACCTTGGCGTCGGTGACTGCAAAGCCAGAGCCATCATGAACCAGACTTGCATCAATCGTCAGCAACTCGCCGGGCTTTACGAAGTCGCGCATCTTTGCTTCCTTGACGCTGGCAAGAAATGGCATGCGTTCGAACTTCAGTAGCGCGATCAGAAGCCAGCCGGAGGTCTGGGCCATCGCCTCTGTCAGCAGCACGCCCGGCATCAGCGGATACCCGGGGAAATGCCCTTCGAAGACGGTGCTCGTCTCAGGAACCTGCGACTCGACCGTAATGGTCCGCTTACCGACGTCGAGGTCGGTAATGCGGTCAACCATCTGGAAGTATTCGAGCTGCATGGCGGGCGCGTCAGGCGCCCTTGGCGGCGACCAATTCGTCGATGCGCGCGCTGAGGTTCTTCAGGACAAAATACTGCTCGGTCGTGGCCTTGCCGTCGTTGACCTCCTGCGTCCACTTCTCCAGCGGCAGCTTGATGCCGAACGCCTTGTCGATGGCGAAAGCGATGTCGAGGAAGTCGAGGCTGTCGATGCCCAGATCGTCAATCGCATGGCTTTCCGCGGTGATCGTGTCGCGGGGAATGTCGCACGTTTCCGCAATGATCGTGGCGACCTGATCGAATGTAGACGACATGCTAAACCTTTGATATTTTTGAGAAAATGCCACTTCTTGGCGCGAGGCGCTGGCTTGAAACCGTGCCGCGTTCCCCTCGGGACGGGTTGAAACCCCGTATATCGGAGCCATGATCCGAGTTCAATGGCAGAGCAGGGCCGAAGAGGGATCGGCTTTCGAGCCTAATTGTGGCGAATCAGATCGGTTTTCTGCGCCGAAATATTCGCGCAATCTCGCCGGCCCATCAGGACGCAGTCCTGCTTGTTGCGGAGATCGGCGAGGGCCATTGCCAGCCAAATGCCGACGCCTGTCAGCGCCGCCGTGAACGCGATCGCGGCGGCATTGGCGATCATACGGTGACGGTAGTCGTCGCGGCTTTCGCCCGCGCGCTCGTATCGGGACAGGTCTGGCGCGAGCTTGCTTGACCGTTGAGCCGCCGGTAGCGGTGTGTGCGTGCGCGGACGGAATTTCAGTACGCGATGCTCGCCGTCAGTCATCGGTAAGGGTCCCAAATCAACGTAAGCATTCTAACGCGCCGAACCAATGTGTCTTCTGACAAGACCGTAACGCTGCGATGAAAAAAAGGACAGCCGGGAACCGGCGTTCCCGATAGTGGAGTCGCCCCGGGGAAATGCCCGGAAAGTGATGTTGCTGACTCGCTGGGGAACTGCGCCGCGCGGGCGGCTTTGCAAAGGACACCACGCCGTTCAGCGAGTTTCTGTGGGCGGACTTTCTCCGCCGGCGGATGTCGCGCAAGACAGTCGAAGCGGACTTTGAGAAGGCGATCGAGCAGGCGTTGTCGCTTGGCAAGAGCAAGGACGCGATCTATCTGCCTGGATGGTGTGGACCAACCGGCGACGATTAGTATCTTCCACGAAGCTCGATCAATTCCGGCGGCTAAGCTGACGGTGGTTCGTCAGATTTCCCGCGGAAAACGCGATGCAGCGTTCGCTCGAACGGGCCGCCGAACGCGAGAAGCACCAGAGCAATCGCGAGAGCGACTGTTACCAGCCGCCACAACCCCAACCCGCAAACGATTCCGATGCAGGCGGTGAACCACACACACGCTGCGCTCGTCAGGCCTTTCACCTTCGACTGATCGGCATGGACGATGACGCCCGCGCCCAGAAAGCCGATGCCCGTAAGTAGCCCCTGGATAACGCGACTCGTTGAATCGGACAGTCGGCCTGCTTCCAGGGCGACTGGATTTGCAAGCAGGACGACCGTTGCAGTGGCCAGGCCCACCAGGCCCAGCGTGCGGAGACCAATGGGCTTTCCATGCAAGTCGCGGTTAAGGCCGATGACTCCGGAGGCGACCGTCGCGATCCCAAGCCGCAAAACGATGTCCCACCAGTCGAGCATGGATCGCCTTTCTGGCCGTGAGCGTTACGCCTTCGGCACGCGGCCCATCATATAGAATTCATCGTTCGGACGCATCTCGGTGACGCTCGCCATGCGGTTTGACAGCGCAAAGAATGCTGCAATTGCGGCGATGTCCCAGATATCGTCGTCACTGAAACCGTGGCCGCGCAATACCTCGAAATCCTGCGGCGATGTCTTTTGCGATTCGAGGCAAACCTTGACGGCGAAATCGAGCATTGCGCGCTGGCGCGGCGTGATGTCGGCCTTACGGTAATTGTTGGCGATCTGATCGGCGATCAGCGGATTCTTCGCGCGAATGCGCAGCACCGCGCCGTGTGAGATCACGCAGTAGTGGCACTGATTGGCAGCGCTGGTCGCGACCACGATCATTTCACGTTCGGTCTTGCTCAGCCCGCCGTCTTTCTCCATCAGCGCGTCGTTGTAGGCGAAAAATGCCCTGAATTCGTCAGGCCGATAGGCCAGTGCGAGGAACACATTGGGGACGAAGCCTGACTTCTCCTGCACGCCGAGAATGCGCGTCCGGATATCGTCCGGCAGCGCGTTTAACGCTGGAACAGGAAAGCGGCTGATCGACGGTGTGGTCATGCTGATGATCCGATGCAGGCGGGGGTATCTGCGGGGGACCATAGTCGAGGAAGACACCGGCGCAAAGCGTTCGCCGATGCAAGGCAGTCCTACGCGGCGCGTGGCGATCAGCGCAGGGGCTTTTTCAGCAGCGAGAAGCGGTCGGGATCGAGGCCAAGAGACGGTTGCAGCATAGGGGATTCCGGCATGCGCGGAGCAGGCCGATCCATGCCGCCACGGTCGAACGTCGGATCGTTTGGCGTTTCGCGATGAGATGTTGCACCGCGCCAGCGCTCCAGTACGGAACTGACGAAGTGAATGTCGTGACCGCTGAGAGCCGAAGGTGTCGTCGCGATGGTCGCTTCACTGCGCGGCAATTGGTGCACCGGGACTTCCTTGAAACGGAGCCGGGTCGGCAAAGCAACACCTTCGCCGAACGCCAGAACTTCGCGAGTTCCTAGCGACGGGACAAACGACAGCAGATTCGCCGCGGCATCCGAGACTGCGGAGCGTAACAGCATCTGGTCACGCTCGTTTGCAAGGCGCATCGCGAACAGCGTGTTGCATTGGGAAATGATCGTCGCGTCGAGCTCAGCGGGACGCTGCGTGACCAGCGCAAGGTAGACACCGTATTTGCGGCCTTCCTTGGCGATGCGCGATACGGCCTTGCGCGTCGGTCCAAAACCGATGCCGCGATCAGCGGACGCATAGCGGTGCGCTTCCTCGCAGACGAACAGGAGCGGCGAGGCGCCGTCACTCCACAAGCCGAAATCGAACGCCATGCGGCAGAGTACGGATACAACGGAATCCACGACCTCCGCCGGAAAGCCTGCGAGTTGCATGACGGTCATAGGCCGGCCGTTGGCGGGCATCCGGAACAGATGGCTGATGACTTCGGCCATCGTGTCGCCGCCGACGTTGGCGTTTTCGAACATGAAGGCGTAGCGGGGATCGTTCTTGACGGTTTCGATGCGCGAAATCAGCTTGTGATAGACGATGCGTGAGGAGCGGTTTTCCAGCTTTCCCATGCGCTCGTCGATCAATGAAATCAGATCGACCAGCCGATAGGGCACCGGTGTATCGGCGGTGTAGCCGACGGTCTTGGAATCGATACGCTTCAGTCCGACACGGTCCGTACTCTGATATTGCGTGTAGGTCGCTTTCGCCACCGGGATGAGCTCAACGAGAACTTCGAGTTCTTCGGGCACGCCTGGGCGGCCGCCGAAGATCACGTCGACGAATTCCTCGAAATTGAAAAGCCAGAACGGCAGCTTGAGGTTTCGTGGGTTGAGTACCAGCGATTTGTCCCCAAAGCAGCGGCCATATTCGTTGTGCACGTCAAGCAGGAATACGCGCAGGTTCGGTCTTACCCGCAGAATCTCGTTCAGCAACAACGAGACGCCGCTGGATTTGCCGACGCCGGTGGAGCCGAGCACGGCAAAGTGCTTGCTCAGCATTTCCTCGACGTCGACATAGGCGACGACGGAGGGATCTTGCTGCAGCGTACCGATATTGATCTGCTCGGCTTTCGATGGCGCGTACACCGTGCGCAATTGCTGGTTGGTTAGCACGTCCACCAGGTCGCCGATGGTCGGATAGCTCGTGACGCCGCGTTGGAAGCGGCCGGACGGGCCGACGGCGATCTCACCCAGCAGGTCGACCGAGGCGATCGCAATGTAGTTGTCGGTGGGCGGCAGGTTTTCGCGGCTCACCTCGGTGATCATCGCAACAATGATGGTTGTCGCTGTGCGGATACCGAAGAACTGGCCGACCGTGGCACGCACGTTCGAGTCGTTGATCTGACTCGTGGTCACGAGGCCGACGCGGGCTTGCGAGCCGCGTACGGAAATGACGCGCCCGAGCGAGGCTGGCTGCGGTGATGTCAACATAGAGCGATGGAGCCTGTCTGAACTTGCTAAATTTCCTCGACTGTACAAAGGCTTGTTGCAGGAATTGTTAAATGCCCCGGCGACTTTGTGCGGTTCCGCGCGGTAGTGTCATGTCGTTGGTACAACCGCTGAATTCCCCCAGCCGGCTAAGGGCCCGTAGCTTAAGGCATATTTTGATGTTGCTGAAAGCGGGCCTGCAGATGGATCTTATCTGCGTTAAGCCTTTGTTTACCCTTGGCTAATGGACGATCGTCTCGTCTGACCCGGTTCGGGAGCCAACGAATTCTTTTTCCTGCTCGGTTGGTGGACAGAGCAAGGCGGGGGTAGACCGCGGCGCAACACCGCTCTATATCCAGCGCGCGATGTTAATTTGCTGATTTGGATAGCAATCCGCCACGGTAGTTTACCGCGCGCAAGATGAGGATCCGCAATCGATTGGGGAATGGTGTAACGGTAGCACAACAGACTCTGACTCTGTTTGTCTAGGTTCGAATCCTAGTTCCCCAGCCAACCAGTCCGGCTTTCAGAGAATATCCTTCTTAGGCACCAGAAAAACCCGCGAAATGCGAGCTTCTTTGACGTCGATGAGTCTCTAAGACAGCAGTTGTCGAACTTTTGCGGCGAGAATTCCCGAAGTCTCCGGCCATCTATTGGAAAATTCCCGTTTTCTGGAGACTCGCTTCGGAGACCGGAGAATAAAACCACTGTTCGGTCGAGGAGCCAGTCCGGTTCGCGCTCGGCCACCCAAATCTCGACCGAATCTATTTGACTGGCTGAGTTCGGATCCTCGTTTTCCGGCTTTCAGAGAATATTATTGCAAGTTCATAGAAAGGCCTGCCAATTGAAGGCCCGCAGAAGGCTCGAAGTCAATTCGGCCACTGCCAGCTTTCTCACCATCGTGCAGGCAAATCCGCTATCGCGACGAAGAGAGATGCGAAGACGTGCAGTGAAGTCGCTTGGGGCTGGTCACTGGAGCGGCTGAATGAACAGCGACCAATAATATTCTGCAGCACCCTCAAAAGTCAGATTTCGGTCCTGTCCCGATTTGAATTGAGCCATACCGAGCGCCTTCAGGAAAAGGTTTTGATCGTCAGCATCGATGCGGAGGCTCTCGTTGATGCTGCCGTCTGACGGCTGATCGTTATAGGAGTAGCTGATTTCCTTGCCGAACATTCCACCCATCACAACCTTGCAGCGGGAGATTGATTTTCCATTGCGATAGATCGTTCCGCCGAAACGATTAGAATCAATACGTCTGAATCTGGCTTCGATGCCTGGGTTGCGGGCCTGCAATTCGGACATTGAGGCTTCAAAGAAACGAGACATGTACTCGAACGCTTCGTCTAGGAACCGATCACGATCCACATCGCCGAACGTCTTTTTGAGCCTAAGGTTGCTGGAGCGGGGCGTCGGCTGCGGATTCTGCGGCAATGCGGGGCGAGGGGTTGTTTCAGCAATTGCCTGCTTCTTGGAAGGCAACGCGGCACGGATTTGCCGAACGACGTCGACGAAGGCCTCATCCAAGTCCGGCCATGAAACGACCGGCTTTCCATCCTTCGGAGCGACAAGTAGCTTCCCAAACGGCGCGCGATGCCAGTCGCAAGGACGTAAGATTATCGGTATGACACGGGCCTCCTTGCATTGGTGACGTTCCAACGCGCGCGCCATTTCGATCTCGAAGCAATAGTTAGAACTGAGAAAATCGGCGGAGACAAGAAGCAGGATAAGGTCGGCCTTCTCAAGCTTTTCGTCGATAACGCCAGCAAGCTCATCGCCTGCTGTGATCCGTCGATCGTGCCACGTCTCGATAATGCCTTCGCGCTTCAGCATTGCCAAATGCGTTTCGAGACGATCCCGGAGATCCTCGTCCTTGTGAGAATACGAAAAGAACAGCGCCGCCATCAGCGATCCTTAAGCGGGTTACTAGAATAATGGGAAGTTACTGTTGCCTCGCCGAACTGATAATGTCCTTCAAGTAAGCTAACGCCTTCTGCTTTCCTTCCGGCGATTGCGGATCTAAGGGAAATCCATCCCAATCGACGATCGGAAGTAAATTGTCGCCACCATCGTATGTGGCGCAAATCCTGGCCATGACTGTCCGCAGGTTTTTAGGCGAGTACTGCCGTTGGCCGCCGTCGACCGAGATGTCGGATTGCCAGCGCTGCAGCGCAGAAACATGAACCATTTCGTCGGTCGGCTCCTCATGACGATCACGCCCGACGTTGACTTCTGAGAACGATTTAAGGAACGGGATTCGCCTACATTCAACCGCTAGGTTGTTCAACGATCGAAAAGCTCGCGGCCACACGAAGTAGAATCCGGTCCGCGACTGATGTTGCGCCGAGAGCGCGTTTTTTCGTACAAGTTCGGCCGACAGCCCGGGCCAGCCGGATTCGGAAACCGGGAAGTCTGGAAAATAATGCTTTACCCGTTTCAGCATCCAGTCCAGCGGGAGATCATCAAGTGCATCTAGGCGCTCTTTACTTCGGCGTTCCTCATCGACGTAACCGCCACCGACATCGGCGTGCGCCCCTGGAAACCAGACTTGTTCGACAGCGGTCTTGAATTTCTTGAATTTGCTGCGACGCCACAGTGATGGCTCGAAAGGCTGCCTCTGTTCGTCGATCGCAATCGCATGCAGATTGACATCGGCGATCGCGCAGAGTTCGACATCGTGAAATTCGTACGTGTCTCGGTTGAGCACTTGGAATTGCCTGAACGGGATTCCGAGCGAACCGACGGTATCGAAGACGCCCAGGCATGCGATGCGCAGCTTACCGCGATCATGCACATATGGTGTCAATGAAGACCAGATTCCAGGCAAGCGGTCGTTTGGACTGCAGCGGTAGAACTCCCACGCCTTCTGTTCAAGTTCGGGCGTACAATCGTCGCGCTTCAGAAGCCCCGCAGCATGAATGTACCCGACGAGCGACCTAGCCGTGAATGCGCCGCGCGAAAAGCCGAATATGAAGACCTGATCACCGGGCTGATAGTGGAACGACAAAAATTTATAAGCTCGTCGAATATTGCGGCTGAGCCCCTTTCCCATTGCGCCGCCAAAAAAGCTGTCAAGAAATGCACCTGTTCCTACGCCACGCTCATAGAAGACGATGTTGCTCACATTTGCGAACGTCTTCGCAACGACTGGTCCCGGCGAGGAAGGCGTAGCCCCACCGTTGGATCCCGCCTGTGTCGGTAGAGGACCTGTGGAAGCGACGTCCAACTCGTCGTTCTCCGACCATAGGCTGCGGGCGATAATGTCCCTGATCCGGACGATATTCGTATCCTGAGCTCCGAAGTCGGAGTCATTCCAGGTGCCATCCAGTAGAAGAATTATTCTTTTTGGCAATGTCCCCTCCGAAGCCTGTTCACACGTTCCTGCCTAAGCGCATGATGTGCTCGCGAAGCTCGTTGCAGGCAGGCGCCATGCTGGCCGCAGGCTCCACCTTGTCGAACCGGTAGCGAATGGTCGTGATGCCTGCGAGATCGCTTGGCAGCTTCAGACGGTCGCCCCGCGGCTCCATCAGGATCGCGCGGCTGCGGCCGAGGCGTCCCATGAAGAAGCCTAATTCAAAGATCACGTTGTCACGTGGAGTTGGCCAATCCTCATCGCGGACATGGGTCTGGTCGTCCGGATGTGCAATCGCGACCGCAAAATCACACCTCTCAAGTTCGTTCTCCAACGACTCGAGCGTGTAGTTTGTGACGCGGAACACACCTTGAGCCCAGACAATAGTTGCGAACGAGTCGTACGCGAACGCATTCTCGATTGATCGGGCGACGTGAAGTGCTTCAGCCGATGAAATGACGAATACGCGGACCTTATCGTTCGGTTCTCTGATCAGGGAGTTTCGTTGTTCCAGGCGCCGAGCGATATCCTGTGCGACACGTCGCCATACATCCGGAAATTGCGTAGCGATTTCTGAGAAGGCGACTTCGGAAATTTTTAGCACGACACAATCTGCGTCCGCGACAACGGTGGCCGATCGCTTCTGGATCGGCGAAACGGTGGCCATTTCACCGATGGTGTCGCCTGCGGTCCGTTTCGCAACTTCTTTGCCATTGACAAAAATACGGCACGTTCCTGAAACGATGAAAAAGATCTCGTTGTCCGTACCGTTTTGCTCGATAAGTACCTGTTCTTTGTTGACGGCTTCCAATGTTCCGGCGTCCGCGAGTGCCTCGGCCAACCCGGCAGTTCCGGACGCGATCCTCGCCTTCCGCAATTCCTCGATAAGCAGAGCTCGACCGCGGTCTCCTTGGAATCTATTGATCACGCGTAAATCCTCATGCGGCTAGTGGACATCCTTCAATGGTCCCGCAACACTTTCGACCACTCGCGGCATACTCCCTAAAGAAGTCGCGCTCGGCCTTTTCCCAGCGTGCAAGGGCTAAGGTGATACTTCTCAAAGCAGCTTCGTGGTTGCCACATGCACATATCGGCAGACGAAGTAGGTGAGCGTCGTCGCATTTACATCGGGACCGCTTGGTCATCAGCTGGTGGCTGCGCTCCCTTAAGCTAAGCAACCGCTGACCGTCCAGTAACAGGCGGAGCCTTGGTTCACCTGAGGATTTCTTTCGAATGGACTTCAACCGAGAGTCGGCCAGAAATCCGCGAAAGCGAGCGCCGAGAAGGTCAGCAGACCGTTCCGCGATAGCTTGTTGCATCGCCGCCTCCGGACCATGCGCACGCGCGTCAGACTTTCCGGGCCACTGCCGGAGCGTCGCAGCGCTTTGCTGTCTCCTGAGAAACGTGAGGGTCTTCATCCACCAAACGGCAGCGGCATCGGCGTCGGAAATCGACGACGGTTCAGCCTCGGCCCAGTAAAGGCAGAAGGCCCCATTATAGTTGATGTGCCGCTCCGGACAGAATTCTGGCAGCAGGGTTGGCTTTAATTCACGAACCGTGACGTAGTCGCCGACAGCTTCGACCCGCAATCGGTAGGTCGGCGCGGGCGCGCCAGATGGCAGTGGGGGGCTGACATCGAATATCGTGTAGTCATTGGCAACATCGACGGGCAACGCAAAATGCGCCACCGCCGTGTCCCGAAGAATGCTGAGCGGTCCTGGGGTCATTTGATGGGGTTGGAATATGGGCGGAAGGGTTGTTCAACCGCGCGAGCCATTGCGGGAGCAGGCACAGCATATGCCGCGATCGTCGCTGCTTTCGCGACCTTGTCCCCGTCGGCGGTCATTGCCTCTAAAGCAACGTCGTAGGTCAGGTCTTTGATCTTCCTGCTCTTCCCGAAAAGCTTCCGCACGGCGCTCGTTCCGGCATCGTACGCAGCCTGGCCGATGGCACTTTCCGTGCCCGCGCAGCGGCATTGTTCGTTTTCGGAAGTGACGACTCCGCGGCTGACGGAACAGCGGACCCGGTTACCCTGCATGCCGAGCCTCGTGACAGTCATCGGTCCGTGTTCGTAGCCGATGGCAAGCCCAAGTCCGGCTGGATCAATGCCATTCGCGTTCAACCGTTCGAGCGCGAGGTCGAAGCTGCTGCGCAAGGCGCCAGCGCAAAGCGTCGAGGTGGAAATGGTTTCCTCATCATCCGTTGCGTACGCCGTGCCTTCCACGATCAGCCCGTGGATGCAATCACCGATGAAGCGGATACGGCGTCCGCCGAAATCTGATGATAGCACGCGATCGAGCTCCGACCGGATGACGTGAAAGCATTTGACGACGTCTTCTGCGCCGTCCTTGATGTGGTCGCATACGTAGTTCGTGAAGCCATCAATATCTGCGTAGACCGAGGTTGCTTCCATCCGGCGGGAATTGCCCGGCGTCAAAGCCGAGATGTCGAGATTCCTGAGCGGAGGGGTAGGTCGCGAGAACACGAAAGATCCGATAGGGTTCTTTTGGTTGTCGTCGCGCCACTCCTTCACGATCTCGTCTTTTGTGACGTCGAGCTTGGCGTCTTCCTCACACTGATGAATCTCTTCGTCGGTCAGCCGGTGGGTGCCTTCGGTGCCGTCAGCGACTTCCTTGAGACCGGCAGCTTTGCGGGCGGCGTTGGTCAGGTAAATCCCTTCGGCTTTCCAATTCGAGGCCAGCTTGGCTGCATAATTGGCGGGACTGCCTAGAAAAAGGGGCTCGCGGTTTCCGTTGCGGCCGTTATTCACGGCAAGCGCCAGGCCACTGTCTATGCCGACGCGGACCTTTGCGTTGGGAATATCGTCATCATCGTCACCGGTCTCGGCGAGCACGTCGATGATGAGCTTTCCAATCGCGACCGCTCGCGTGACTCGCTTTTTCTCCTCCTCGGAGCCATACGGCTTCGCGATGAGCGAATGAAGGCGCTGATTATGAAAGTCGACCCTTTGAGCGTCGCATCGGGCAAGAATGCGGTGAACAGCCCGTTGGTGCAGGTTCAAGAACCGCAGCGCCCGCTTATGGCAGCGCTCGCCTTCGGTGTCGGTCGTGCCCAGGATGTCGGACAGGTTTAAGATGTCGGCGTACATGTGAACGGCGTCCACACGGTACGCTTTGTTAGTTGGGATCGACTCCAGCGACATGTCGCGCTTGTAGTCGACGATCTCAACCTCCTTGACCTCATCAAGCCGCTTTTCGATGGCGTCTTTCGCTCGTTCGTACTTCCAAGAATTGCCCACGGATAACTCCTCTGCACGGATGGATATTCACGCTTTGTTCGAGGTACCATCCGCACAGAAAAAGCGAGAAGGACGCCGAGCAACACAACTCCAAGTGGCGAATCAGTCATACTGCCATAGCATGCTTAGATGGGTTGATTAAGAGTGGAGTGCAAGATAGAGCGTTAAGCGGCGATATTATCCACAACATGTTGTAAAACCGCCGTTTTCTGCGATCTTGACGCTGACGTCAGCGAGCGGCGGAATTTCGTTGCTGTTAATATTCGAGCTGGGCGGGTTCCCTGTATTTGAGCGCAGCGACCAAGAGGAGGGACGGACGGTGGCAGATACAGGCGCCGCGAGCGCACGGGCCGAGAAGCAGTTGGAACGTGTCCTCGGCTTCTTTCCTCGCGTTGAAACGAAAGCGTCGTTTCTTTTCGCGGTCGACACCGGACTGCTTGGGTTGGGCGCGGTGAACTTGCGTCGCGAAGACCTGCAACATTCCTGCGTCGTTGTATTCGCCGTGATGTTCGTCGCTTTGACGTTGGCAAGCTTGATCTACGTCTACCGGTGCGTCTTTCCCCACCTGAAAGGCGGCGCAAATTCGCTGGTCTACTTTCGCGAAATCGCAAATCATACTGAACGCGATTTTGTGGATGCCTTCAATTCACGAGCCGACGAAGATCACGCAATTGATGTCGCCAGTCAAATCTGGCGGAATTCAACAATCCTGAAACTGAAATTCGATTATCTAAAATTCGCATTCGTGCTGACGATGCTCGCGATCGCGCCTTGGGCCGCATTTCTTGCTTCTGCCGCGCTGCTGCATTCACCATCACTCGTTTTCAAGTAACCACAAATGGCGCTGCTAGCTGATCTTGAAGCCGACATCATCAACGTTCTATCGGCGTCATGGGACATCAGGGACGGGCAGGTGGTGCCGTCGACCGAAAAAGTGGCTCTTGCCGGTGGAGGTGTCAAACTCACCGCGACAATGTTATATGCTGATCTCGCAGACTCGACGGCCTTGGCGATGTGGGATCGTCGGGTCAGCGCGCGCGTTTGCAAGGCATTTTTAGCGTCCGCTTCGCGGCTGATTAGGGCGTCTGGTGGTGAGGTGCGAAGCTTCGACGGAGATCGGGTGATGGGTGTGTTCGTCGGTGATACAAAAAATACGTCTGCGATAAAATGCGCGATGAAAATCAACTACGTCTTTGAAAAGCTTCTCAGGCCAAAATTCACTGCAAAATATGAAAAGCTGCGCGACGGAACCTATAAGCTTGGCCAATGTACCGGTGTCGACACGAGTGAGGTTTTGGTCGTTCGCGCCGGAATCCGTAATAATAATGATCTCATCTGGATAGGGCGGGCGCCGAATGTGGCGGCGAAACTAAGCGCCCTTAGAGATAGCCCATTCAACACTTTCATCAGCGGTGCAGTCTTCGACTCGGCAAACGGTGAGGTCAAAACGAGTGCTGATGGTCGCGACATGTGGGAAGAGCGATCATGGAGCGCTGGCCCGGTGAAACGGGTCTTTCGCTCATCCTGGACATGGAAGCCTTGAGCCTTTTTAGCGACATCACTCAAAGTCGGCGGATAAAAAGAGACAAGGCCTTATCAGTTCGATGTGGTGCAATATTCCATAGCATTCGATCGACGAATGGCGCGGTGATCAAAGTCCGATAGCGCGTCGCTGGGCGGCCCATGACAAGGGCAGAGTAGGCAGCATCGCAGTCAGAGTCAGGCCGGCCGGCTGGTCGCCCTGCAATATCGCGGAGAGGATGTCGGGTGCGAGAAACGCCAACCGCAATTCCTGCCGCAGCATTTTCGAGTGGGCCTTGGCAGAGGCAGCCAACGCTTCAACTGTATCGAAGCGGCCGCCCGCCAAATCCCTGATCCGGGCATGTGCCCGCGCGACGGCATGTACAAGGATCGGGTCAGCCTCGCTACTGTCGTCGGCTCGAGAGGCAGGGGATTTTGGTCCACTCGCGTTGACCTGAGGGATAGATAAATTCTGAAGGCCAGTCTGAGGCGGGAAGACAATCGTAATCGTAGTCTTCGAGACGACGACGCGTTCAACGTGGATCTCAATCAACTCCGCATCCGGAGTCACAGCAGGATCTCGCCGATCGCATTCCATGCGCACCGCCTGAAGCACGACCGCCTCAAGTTCTGTAGCAGAGATACGCGTAAGAGAGCCAGCCTCGGCCTTGCGTCCCCGCAATAGTGCGGCGCTGACGTAGAACCGATAGCGGACGCCCTTTTTGGTCGAGTAGCTCGGACTCATGCGGTTATCGCGGTCGTCGAACAGTTTGCCCATCAGCAGCGCGCCACTTTCTGAGCGGCGGTTTTTTCGCGTGACTGAGTTAGAGGCCAGTTTTGTCTGGACGGCATCAAACGTAGCTCTTGCGATGATCGGCGGATGTTCTCCCGGATGCCATTTGTCCTTGTGTGGCACCTCGCCAATATAAAGCCGGTTGTTCAATAGGTAGGCCAGGGGGCCGTAGGTGAAGGGCGATGCCACGCGAGCATCTGACTTTTTTGCTTTCTTCAGCCTAGACCGAATGCCCTTCGAATCGAGATCTAAAACTAGCGGACCGAAACTGCCGAGTTCGAGATAGCGCTTGAAAATGTAACGAACGATTTTGGCCTCGCCTTCGTCGATCACCAGCTTCTTGCTTTCAGTGCGGTAGCCAAAGGGAATGTTGCCGCCGGTCCATTTACCCTTGGCGCGAGATGCGGCGATTTTGTCCCGGACGCGCTCAGACGAGAGCTCTCGTTCAAACTGGGCGAAGGATAACAGGACGTTCAAGGTCAGTCGGCCCATCGAGGTCGTGGTATTGAACTGCTGGGTGACTGCAACGAATGAAATGGATCGCGCGTCGAATGCCTCGACCAGCTTGGCAAAGTCGGCCAGCGAACGGGTGAGGCGGTCGATTTTATAAACGACGACCACATCGACCTTGCCGGTCTCGATGTCGGCTAGCAGCTTTTTAAGGGCAGGGCGCTCAAGATTGCCGCCAGAGAAGGCCGGATCATCGTAGAGTTGTGGCAATGCTTTCCAGCCTTGTGAGGCCTGACTTTTTATATAGGCCTCGCAGGCTTCGCGCTGAGCGTCCAGCGAGTTAAATTCCAGTTCGAGGCCGTGTTCGGTGGATTTGCGGGTGTAGATGGCACAGCGCTGGATTTTGGGATTGCTACTTGCCACCGATTGCGCCCTTCGCAGGCTTCGACCGTAGTCCGAAGAACCGCGGTCCATTCCAGTTGGTGCCAGCAATCAGGGAAGCGATCTCCGACAGGCTTGCATACGTCTTGCCGTCATAGATGAAGCCGTCCTGCAGGACCACGACGCGATAGGTTTTGCCCTTCCATGTCCGGACCAACTCCGAGCCTGGTTTGATCCGGCGCGGCAGCTCAAGCCGTCCTTTGGGCTTAGCGGCTGTCGCTTTCACAAGCTGGTCCAACAGGCGCTTGGTCGGACCGGACAACCCGCCATAGGCCTTTTCCTGAATCCGCTGGGCGATACACCGGCGCAGCAGATCCGGACCGAAGGCCCTGGGCGGATCAGTTCGAAACAGCTCCCTGTACCGTTTGCGCAGTTCGGCGATGGGGGCGGTCACCAGTCGATCCAGTTCGGCTTCCACCGCTGGATCGGCTGGCCTCATGAGGGGGGTGGTCTGGATCATTTCGCTGGCGTCGCTTTTACGACCCGATATACGCGCTCATCGTTGACCTTCTCTGAGGTCAGGTTCAGCTTGAGTTTGTTGCGCACCGTCCCAGCCAAGAAGCCGCGCACCGAATGTTGCTGCCAGTCGGTCGCCTTCATGATGGCGGCAATGGTGGTCCCCGATGGAGCGCTTAGCATCCTGAGGACTTTGTCCTGTTTGGACGATGCGGCAGCTTGGGTTTTTTGTGGCGTCGGCTTCTTGGGCGGCGAGGGTGATCGGGGCATCACGGAACGCGTGGCAACTCGCTTGACCGTCGGTGTGGATTTGCGCGGGGTTCTCGGTTTCGTCTTTCGGGTGCTGGTGGCCATCTGGCCCTCCTTGCGTGCGCGACAGCATCGTGTGCTGCCACTGCCGCAAGCCCGCAGTCTCGCGGGTTAGCATGCTAGCTATTGATCATTAGTCTTGGCTGCGCACCTTGCAGCTGCGCACCTAGATTCGCTCCGTATCGCGATGAAGTCGAGCAAATCATGAGCAATCTTATGGCGTAGTGGTGCGACGTTGGATCATCTCATGATCCCCAACTAGGCAGCGGCAGGAAATGCAGCTCAAGCCCGTTTTTTGGCCGAAGTCTTGGCTTTTCGGCCGGCATTGAGCGGCTTCGGGCGGGTTGAACCCTTTGGCGGCTGCAGGAAAAGCTCTGCGATATTAGCGCCTAAAGCCTTCGAAAGACGCTCCAGCAGGTCGATCGTCGGATTCTGGGTCTGGCGCTCCAGACCGCCCACATACGCTCGATCCACGCCCGCGTCGTAAGCCAAAACCTCCTGCGAAACCCCACGTTCAACGCGAAGTCGCCTCAAATTCCAAGCCACCAGCGCACGAGCTTTCATGCGGTAAGGCAGACATTAGAGAGGCCATTAAACCACTTGATATAGACACAGTATTAAGCTAACAGTGCCGCGTCTCGCAAACAGGGGAAATCATGATTACAAATCCAATTGCCTTCGGGATTGCAGTGTTCTTTGCAATCGTAACTCTGGCGCCGAAAAGGCCCGGTTTCGGAGAGAACGCCAAGGACTATTTGGCAGTTATGGCGG